>JAHPZR010038590.1:0-14869 GCA_019787425.1 Platygyra sinensis | reverse complement strand
TAATCAAAGTATTCAAGCTACTTTTGACGGTTTCAAGTACCTGGGATATTTGAATAGAGGATGGGAAAGCCAACTTTATAGATTCTTTGCAACGCCGTCCTACAGAAAATTCTGTGAAACGCAAGACACCTTGTTCAGCATTGGTCAAAAGATTGTGGACAAGAAGGTTGCTGATTTGGAAAAATTAACAGAAGATGGCGACGAATTTATCGAAAATCAAGGTAAATTATCAATATAAGTTCCTATTACAATAATATTTTTTGCCCTTTACTCTTTGCATATTATTTTTTGAAAGTCCTTTTCTGAATGGTGTAAAGTAGTTTAGGCACCCTTTACTTTAATTTGACATCTTTTGGATATGCATAAACTTGACCATATCAATCCGCCATTTAGGTTAACGTTCGAAATCAGATTCTTCGTATCGAAAACACATCAAACGTTAGTCCGTTCTCACTACCGTTTGTCTTTGCTGTCTACGCTAAAACGTGGAAAACGATGCACAGGGTTGTTCTTGATCACTGGCTGTGAGTGGCTGGTCTAAGATGACGTGATGATCTCGACATCAACATTGTATTTGCCGTCCACACTACAACACTGAAAAATGGCTTTTTCTAAAGTATCCATTGCAGTGAGCGTGAAGAAGGCAAGGGTCATCGTATCATTTAATCATGGGCCGCTAGAATGGAGACGCGTGTAAACAAATGTGAAACAAAACGGAACAGATCAGAATGAAAAGTATGATAAAGGATTAACGAACTCAGAGCCGGGTTGTTCAAATCCTGATTAAGGTGACCCAGGATTAACGAGAATTTTGAATAGAGTCTTGTAACTTTGTGGTGAGGTTTTTTGTTTCAATTGTGTGTCCTTCAGGTTTGAGTTCAAAAAATGTCAAACCACAAAACACACAAGTAGTGAAAAATAGTTTAAAATAATACTTCGGTTAACAATATGTCAGTTAACTTTCAATCCTGGGTTGGCCTGTAATTTGCATGGAAATCGCTGAATCATATCTTATACAAGAAAGCTGGGAAAGTGACTGATTCGGTAGTACTCGATTATCTCTTTACCTTCCCTGTGAATTGAGTCTGATCTTAGGATTGTTTATATCTCCTTGCACTGTAGCTATACCTCTGTTGACGTACCTCATCATGAAAGGAGAACTCACACCACAGGAGATTAACGTCAATTCCATTTTTATGTTTAGAGCAGGAGTAGAAACGGTAAATACTGTGAAAATATTTGTACCTGTTAGTTCATAATTTTTACTTCACAGACAAGGCAATCCCTGTCAGCTTATAGCTCCTGGTTTCAGATATCGCAGAAGGGACTAGAAATAGCCAATCCTGTGACTTGGAGAATCCAGGCGGCCTTACACGCGTTTTCACCCTTCACGAGGACATCCACGTTAGGCGCGTGGTAATTAACATTATCCTCGAAAGAACTCGTATCATATCTTGAGCCGTGATTACTCAAGGAAAATGGCCTCTTTGGGGGATTATCTTCGTTTACTCTCAACTTATCTTAGTGGTTATTTATCTTATCCCAGTCATTTCATACTAGTTCATACCAAACGTCGCAAACCATTAAGGCAACGGCCACGGACTCGGCAACGAGAACACCGCCAGCTCATTTTCTTTTAAACGTGCTGAACAATGGCTATGCGCGTCGCCAAAAAATAAAGATTTTTGAAATGAGTAGAGCAATGGCTACGCTCGTGCTTTAAAAATCTTGGCAGATTTCTTAGGCATTCTCTACAGAACAGCAACGTGAACAGACAGAGTTCTACTTCTTTTGGAGAACGCAAATTGGGGCAATTAATCATTCGCATTTCATTTTGGAATTGAATGCTGACATTACATATTTAGCTCGAGGAATAGACAACAAATAAACAACAAAATAACGACCCGCATCCTGAATGGTCTTTTTTACCCAAACTCAAGAACTTAGGCTTGCTGGAAAGGTGAGCATAGTTGGCCTGTCAGAGGCACCTTCTTGTCTATTTAACAACGACTTTGTTATTATTTGTGTTTTGGTTTTCAAAGACATCCACAAGTTTGCTATTTCTGCTTTACGATTTGGCTCGTAATCCTGGGGTGCAAGAGAAAGTGTATGGAGAGGTCACCTCCTTGGTTGGTCCCTATGGAGACTTCACACCAAACATCTTTGCAAAATTGGATTATCTAAAAGCTTGTGTCAAGGAGAGTATGAGGTAATAAGTGAAATTTTCTAGGGAACCGTTGTTGTAATGATGAGTTTACTGCACTCGACTGTTTGCATACGCCAGTCAATCCCACTGCTTACACAATCAGTGCTTACGGATGCCACGTGGTAATCACGTGTTTATTTTCTCCAACCAGGTTGCATCCAGCTATACGTTGGGAACGCCGTCTGACAAAAGATGTCGTCCTATCCGGTTACAAGGTTCCATCAGGGGTGAGTGTCTCAGCGGATGGTGCGTGCAATAAAGTATGATTCGACAAAATATCGTGGACAAAAATGTCAAATTCATCCGAATCCAGGAACAATATTGTGCCATTTAAAGATTGGAAAGGATTAGGGAAATTGTCATTGCAAAGTATATGATCAACAATTAACTCGACGGTTTTGCCATTTTTAGTCACTTTGATCATTTCTCCTCAGTGCTACGAAACCATTGCCATTGACTGCAACAGTTAACCAACAGCGAGCTTGTAGGCATTGTCGGGCCCCCTCAAATTAAGGGCAAAACTTAAAGCGTGTCTTTAATCATTATGAAGCCTTAGTAAGCTCCAATTCAGCACACCTTGCGAAATACTTCGGTTGTTTCATTGAACGTATATACGCAAAATCCGCCAAGCGTTCAGAGGTTCCCTGTAATATGGCAATTGAAAAGAAATTGCAGCTTCATTATTTGTTAAGCTTTTTGAGTTCAGTGGAGTTCCATGGGCTTGTTAATCGTACCATGCCTTGTTCAGGGATAATATTTCTGAAGCTTACTGTATGCGTTCATGTTAACGAAACAAATATTGTAGCCAGAGATTACCCGGTGATAAAAAAAATGCTCTTGGGATAGTACATGGAATGCTTCCACAAACCATTGAATAACTCGCAGTTATCGACTTTAATCAATAAATTGTCCAATCAGTCAACAACCTGTAGCAATTATCTTTTACTGCAGACGACTGTAATGTATTCGAATTACCTGTCAGGACGCTCAGAGAAGTTGTTTAAATTTCCTTTGGAGTTTAAACCTGAACGTTGGCTAAATGATGATTTGGGAAAAATCCATCCATTTGCTAGTATTCCATTCGGAGTCGGGACACGCATGTGCATTGGTAAGCGAGCTGTTCCCTTGTTGATATAATATAATAATAATGATAATAATAATAATAATAATAATAATAATAATAATAATAATAATAATAATAATAATAATAATAATAATAATAATAATAATATAATAATTAGGAATTTATATTGCGCAGTTTCCATGACGAAATGATCAACTGCACATTACAACAATGCATTAATTAAAATAACTAAATGATAAATACGAATTACATCATGCGTTTTTTACATTATTAAAAATTCCTAGCTAAGAGTAAAAAGTCTTATTAGAAGGCGTACCTTGGACGGCCATGCTAAAAGTAAATAAATAAGAAAAAAAACACATATTCACCTAAATAAGAGATCTGAAAATGGTTGCCAAATTGATCTAGAGAAATGCTTTTCTTTTGTTATGTTTTATTTCGATTGGTTTTTATTAATAAAGGGGGTCGGAGGGGGGTTCGCGGAGACACAGTTGTAGCTTAAACGGGGACAGTTTCCGTCTCGGAACTGGATTGTTAAATTTCGGAAAAGCAAACCGTTAAACCAAAAATTCCAGAAATTCAAGAAAAATAGCAAATAGAACAGATCGAAATTCCTGGTAAGAAACTTTCCGAAAAATGCGCTCTTCAATTCCTCACATAGTTGTCCCCTTTTCCAGAAATTCTAAAAAATTGTTGTTCCATTCGTCTCTCGAATTTCCGGAAAATTTACATATAAACCGGAATTTTCATCATATGAAAACGTCTTAATTAGTGCAAAGGCTTTGATTCATCTTTACTTGGAAGTGGCTCATTAGAGGGGGAGCTATGAAACACAAGGAAAGGGTTAAAAGATAAAATATATATAAAAAGATTTTTCACTGCTCTCTAACAAGAAATCAAAAGCCCAACATGTACAACCACAAATGAACACTAAACCAAGTTGGTTAATTAAGATCTCTGGAGAGTTTAACACTGCATTTTTGCCTTATTTTCTTCAGGTCGCCGTATTGCTGAAGCAGAGATTTACCTGTTAACGGCAAAGGTAACTTAAATTACTCAGCAAAGCAAATCTGTTACGTAGCTGTTGAAAACAAATAGATTACTTCATAGAAAGTGCGACGTACGGATTTTTATTCACGAGTTGCAAAACTTTGCAACTCGTGAACGAGTGAGTTTTCAAAGTTTTGCAACGAGTGAATAAAAATCCGTACAAAGCACTTTCTATGCTGTAATCTGTTTATTGTATATATAACGAGAATTGAACACAATTATTAAATCAGTTTTAGTTTTTTTTCCGGCACCATAAGTTTACAAGCAGAACGCTGAGAACGTAATGAATGACCGAGCGTAATGAAAAACAAATTCGCTTTCCAGTCCAGATATAGGCGTACAACGAGCCTACACAAGCTTAAATATAATAGGGGAGAATTCGTAAATACATAGTGAGAAATCTTTTCGTTTGTCCATAATTACTGTCAGATTCAATCATGTCATGGCGACGTTTCGCGCTGTGCAAAGACAAATTCGGACTCTGTTGACTTACACTGTTTAAATTTGAATGTTCCTCCTTGAATGTTGTTGGCTTTCTGATGTTAAATTTACTTCCTCGGTTTCTTGAATGGCCATTGTTTCTCAAACTGAAGTTCTAGCGCTCAAGATATTTGTTAGATATATTCCATTGCTGTTTTTCCGAAAGTGAAGTAAAACGGGAACCGAAGCCATGTTATCGAGACACAAACTTCAAGCGGACGCTGATTTCAAGCCCGCGCTTCTCGGAAGCCATTAGAGTGCTTAACTCTGATTGGCTTAGTGATTCTATCATGAACGGTGATTGGTTATATTTTTCACATGTGAAGAACGCTATACGCAAACCTGATTGGACGTATCGCTTTTTTCACTGGTGAAATATAGCACATATAGAATTCTATTTGCAAGGTTTATTGCCTAAAATTCTCGCTATATATACAATAAAATTCAGTTATAAACAACTGACTATTGAGATCATCTTCATAACTATTTATTTGTCGAAAGCAAAACATAAAAGTTTGCAACAGCTTCAGAGCCAGAGCTCCAAGCAAGGCATTGATAGGAAAAATTCAAAAATATAGTCTTATGTTTTTTGAGGTCCGAAATTACAGTGCTAAATCAAAACCTCACATAAACCGAGCTTGAGGTCCAAACCGTTCTTACGAACAGAGATTTTTCCCGTTCGATTCTTGATTACTTTGATTACGATAAATGATTTTGATTCGATCTCTGCGCACCTTTAATAACTCGTCTTCACGTACTGATGTACTTGATTCGGTAGCTAGTTGAGAAAATAACTTTCCTAAAAATATTACGTCATTCAAATCGAAAGTACAGCCTACTACTCAAGTGTATACATTTACTATATATATGTTATTGGCCGGCTGGGAGGTCCGTATAGGGAAAAACTGTGACCGAGGTCTTGAAAATGCTGCCCGAGGCCGCAGGCCGAGGGCAGCATTTTCAAGCCCGAGGTCACAGTTTTTCCCTATACGGACCGACCCTAAGCCGGCCAATAACATTTTTATCTTTTTTTTCTTGCCGTAAACTGGCTTACAAGTGCGTTTGTTTACGCAACTTTGCCATTGAATCGGCTTACGCGCCGTCTACAAGCCATTCGCAAAAAATATAACGAGCGAAAGAACGAGTAAATCAGATACTATACGAAGAAAGATGTATTAAAGAACAGAATTATTTCGAACTACTTTATGTTAGTGCATTTAGTTCTCTAGTTAAGGTCTCCAAAATTGTTTTCCAGCTGCAGGTGTGAATTTTTGTTCAAAGTTCGAAGTTGTACTACAAAAACAGTTTTTGTCGATCATTGCGAATCACTCGACTGAAGTAGGCTCTTCTACCGTAAATTGAGTAGGAGATAACGAGAAAATTCGTCAAGTGTACTCCACAGCAATTCTCTGAAGTACAGCAACGATTAGAGAGGAAAACTGGACTGAAATTGACTCAGTTTTTACTTAAAATTGTACAGAGAGACACACAGGATTACGCGCCATTACAGCGCCGAGCAACAAACAACCAAACAAACTCTCACAACTGCAAAAACTTCAATTGAATTTACTTACAGTAACTTTCCTTGCCATCTAAAGGTGAATAGAGATAAACTTGCGTTAATTAATCGTCTCTGGAAGTGAAAAAAGGGCGAAAGATCGACGATAACCGCCAATTCATTCACGAAAATAGATCAACTCGATGGATTCCGCCCGCTGTAGCGGTCCGTATGAGAGAATTCCGCCCGCTCCAGGAACCAATCAGATTGCAGGATTTGTTGAATTCCGCCCGCTCACGAGCCGAAAAAAAGATAAACCTTAATATTTCTTGGCACCAGTTGCATATGCCGTGAAAAAACTATTAAAACCATATTTTGGAAAATTAGACTGTATTCAGGAGAAAGCACTGGTACACGTTGGTTTTTCCTTTGTTTGTAGTAACCTACAGTACAGGGCTCAGAACTAAGATTTTAGGTTACACGGCATTCAAACCCCAAGCTGGCTTCATCTACTTTAAATTCAACTGTATTACTCGAACATAAGGAGACAGAATTGATTTCCCTGACGTCCATGCCATGCGAGGCATGGGAGGCGCGGTGGCCTCATGGTTAGTGCGCCGACTCCGGAGCGAGCAGTCCGGGTTCGAGCCCTGGCCGGAAACATTGTGTTGTGTTCTTTGGCAAGACAGTTTACTCTCACGGTGCCTCTCTCCACCCAGGTGTATAAATGGGTGCCGGCGAATTGAATGCTGGGGGTAACCCTGCGATGGACTAGCATCCCATCCAGGGGGCGTAGAAATACTCCCAGTCGCTTCATGCTACAGAAACCGGGAAGAGCTCCGGCCTTGTGGCCACATTGGCCAGTATGCAGACTTTACCATTTTTTTTTTTTTACCATGCGAGGCTGAACTTGCACATGAAAGAGTATTATGGTAGTTTTAAGAAAGGCCTCTTCAGATCTGCTAAAGTTTTCCATCACTCTGTTCTAACCGTCATTTATTTGATGATTGCAGTTGGTCCAGCGGTTTATTCTGGAATACCATGAACAACCAGTAAAGGAGACGATCAAATTCCATCTGATGCCCGACCGACCAATAAAGATAAAATTTATTGATCGCGAGTAATTTATAAACTAGTAAAGACGTTAGGATAAAATCATTATGCAGCAACAAGATTCCAGGGCCTGTGACACGTTACAGGGCATTTCCGTATGACAGCAGAAAATACACCTCCATTAATCGTGGGATAGTCAATGTTACGCGCCGACCAGGATTATTTGCGATTTTGTAAAGCGAATAGAACAATTGTCTTTGGAAAACTTTAGCAGATCTGAAGAGGCCTTTCTTAAAACTACCATAATACTCTTTCATGTGCAAGTTCAGCCTCGCATGGTAAAAAAAAAAAAATGGTAAAGTCTGCATACTGGCCAATGTGGCCACAAGGCCGGAGCTCTTCCCGGTTTCTGTAGCATGAAGCGACTGGGAGTATTTCTACGCCCCCTGGATGGGATGCTAGTCCATCGCAGGGTTACCCCCAGCATTCAATTCGCCGGCACCCATTTATACACCTGGGTGGAGAGAGGCACCGTGAGAGTAAACTGTCTTGCCAAAGAACACAACACAATGTTTCCGGCCAGGGCTCGAACCCGGACTGCTCGCTCCGGAGTCGGCGCACTAACCATGAGGCCACCGCGCCTCCCATGCCTCGCATGGCATGGACGTCAGGGAAATCAATTCTGTCTCCTTATGTTCGAGTAATACAGTTGAATTTAAAGTAGATGAAGCCAGCTTGGGGTTTGAATGCCGTGTAACCTAAAATCTTAGTTCTGAGCCCTGTACTGTAGGTTACTACAAACAAAGGAAAAACCAACGTGTACCAGTGCTTTCTCCTGAATACAGTCTAATTTTCCAAAATATGGTTTTAATAGTTTTTTCACGGCATATGCAACTGGTGCCAAGAAATATTAAGGTTTATCTTTTTTTCGGCTCGTGAGCGGGCGGAATTCAACAAATCCTGCAATCTGATTGGTTCCTGGAGCGGGCGGAATTCTCTCATACGGACCGCTACAGCGGGCGGAATCCATCGAGTTGATCTATTTTCGTGAATGAATTGGCGGTTATCGTCGATCTTTCGCCCTTTTTTCACTTCCAGAGACGATTAATTAACGCAAGTTTATCTCTATTCACCTTTAGATGGCAAGGAAAGTTACTGTAAGTAAATTCAATTGAAGTTTTTGCAGTTGTGAGAGTTTGTTTGGTTGTTTGTTGCTCGGCGCTGTAATGGCGCGTAATCCTGTGTGTCTCTCTGTACAATTTTAAGTAAAAACTGAGTCAATTTCAGTCCAGTTTTCCTCTCTAATCGTTGCTGTACTTCAGAGAATTGCTGTGGAGTACACTTGACGAATTTTCTCGTTATCTCCTACTCAATTTACGGTAGAAGAGCCTACTTCAGTCGAGTGATTCGCAATGATCGACAAAAACTGTTTTTGTAGTACAACTTCGAACTTTGAACAAAAATTCACACCTGCAGCTGGAAAACAATTTTGGAGACCTTAACTAGAGAACTAAATGCACTAACATAAAGTAGTTCGAAATAATTCTGTTCTTTAATACATCTTTCTTCGTATAGTATCTGATTTACTCGTTCTTTCGCTCGTTATATTTTTTGCGAATGGCTTGTAGACGGCGCGTAAGCCGATTCAATGGCAAAGTTGCGTAAACAAACGCACTTGTAAGCCAGTTTACGGCAAGAAAAAAAAGATAAAAATGTTATTGGCCGGCTTAGGGTCGGTCCGTATAGGGAAAAACTGTGACCTCGGGCTTGAAAATGCTGCCCTCGGCCTGCGGCCTCGGGCAGCATTTTCAAGACCTCGGTCACAGTTTTTCCCTATACGGACCTCCCAGCCGGCCAATAACATATATATAGTAAATGTATACACTTGAGTAGTAGGCTGTACTTTCGATTTGAATGACGTAATATTTTTAGGAAAGTTATTTTCTCAACTAGCTACCGAATCAAGTACATCAGTACGTGAAGACGAGTTATTAAAGGTGCGCAGAGATCGAATCAAAATCATTTATCGTAATCAAAGTAATCAAGAATCGAACGGGAAAAATCTCTGTTCGTAAGAACGGTTTGGACCTCAAGCTCGGTTTATGTGAGGTTTTGATTTAGCACTGTAATTTCGGACCTCAAAAAACATAAGACTATATTTTTGAATTTTTCCTATCAATGCCTTGCTTGGAGCTCTGGCTCTGAAGCTGTTGCAAACTTTTATGTTTTGCTTTCGACAAATAAATAGTTATGAAGATGATCTCAATAGTCAGTTGTTTATAACTGAATTTTATTGTATATATAGCGAGAATTTTAGGCAATAAACCTTGCAAATAGAATTCTATATGTGCTATATTTCACCAGTGAAAAAAGCGATACGTCCAATCAGGTTTGCGTATAGCGTTCTTCACATGTGAAAAATATAACCAATCACCGTTCATGATAGAATCACTAAGCCAATCAGAGTTAAGCACTCTAATGGCTTCCGAGAAGCGCGGGCTTGAAATCAGCGTCCGCTTGAAGTTTGTGTCTCGATAACATGGCTTCGGTTCCCGTTTTACTTCACTTTCGGAAAAACAGCAATGGAATATATCTAACAAATATCTTGAGCGCTAGAACTTCAGTTTGAGAAACAATGGCCATTCAAGAAACCGAGGAAGTAAATTTAACATCAGAAAGCCAACAACATTCAAGGAGGAACATTCAAATTTAAACAGTGTAAGTCAACAGAGTCCGAATTTGTCTTTGCACAGCGCGAAACGTCGCCATGACATGATTGAATCTGACAGTAATTATGGACAAACGAAAAGATTTCTCACTATGTATTTACGAATTCTCCCCTATTATATTTAAGCTTGTGTAGGCTCGTTGTACGCCTATATCTGGACTGGAAAGCGAATTTGTTTTTCATTACGCTCGGTCATTCATTACGTTCTCAGCGTTCTGCTTGTAAACTTATGGTGCCGGAAAAAAAACTAAAACTGATTTAATAATTGTGTTCAATTCTCGTTATATATACAATAAACAGATTACAGCATAGAAAGTGCTTTGTACGGATTTTTATTCACTCGTTGCAAAACTTTGAAAACTCACTCGTTCACGAGTTGCAAAGTTTTGCAACTCGTGAATAAAAATCCGTACGTCGCACTTTCTATGAAGTAATCTATTTGTTTTCAACAGCTACGTAACAGATTTGCTTTGCTGAGTAATTTAAGTTACCTTTGCCGTTAACAGGTAAATCTCTGCTTCAGCAATACGGCGACCTGAAGAAAATAAGGCAAAAATGCAGTGTTAAACTCTCCAGAGATCTTAATTAACCAACTTGGTTTAGTGTTCATTTGTGGTTGTACATGTTGGGCTTTTGATTTCTTGTTAGAGAGCAGTGAAAAATCTTTTTATATATATTTTATCTTTTAACCCTTTCCTTGTGTTTCATAGCTCCCCCTCTAATGAGCCACTTCCAAGTAAAGATGAATCAAAGCCTTTGCACTAATTAAGACGTTTTCATATGATGAAAATTCCGGTTTATATGTAAATTTTCCGGAAATTCGAGAGACGAATGGAACAACAATTTTTTAGAATTTCTGGAAAAGGGGACAACTATGTGAGGAATTGAAGAGCGCATTTTTCGGAAAGTTTCTTACCAGGAATTTCGATCTGTTCTATTTGCTATTTTTCTTGAATTTCTGGAATTTTTGGTTTAACGGTTTGCTTTTCCGAAATTTAACAATCCAGTTCCGAGACGGAAACTGTCCCCGTTTAAGCTACAACTGTGTCTCCGCGAACCCCCCTCCGACCCCCTTTATTAATAAAAACCAATCGAAATAAAACATAACAAAAGAAAAGCATTTCTCTAGATCAATTTGGCAACCATTTTCAGATCTCTTATTTAGGTGAATATGTGTTTTTTTTCTTATTTATTTACTTTTAGCATGGCCGTCCAAGGTACGCCTTCTAATAAGACTTTTTACTCTTAGCTAGGAATTTTTAATAATGTAAAAAACGCATGATGTAATTCGTATTTATCATTTAGTTATTTTAATTAATGCATTGTTGTAATGTGCAGTTGATCATTTCGTCATGGAAACTGCGCAATATAAATTCCTAATTATTATATTATTATTATTATTATTATTATTATTATTATTATTATTATTATTATTATTATTATTATTATTATTATTATTATTATTATTATCATTATTATTATATTATATCAACAAGGGAACAGCTCGCTTACCAATGCACATGCGTGTCCCGACTCCGAATGGAATACTAGCAAATGGATGGATTTTTCCCAAATCATCATTTAGCCAACGTTCAGGTTTAAACTCCAAAGGAAATTTAAACAACTTCTCTGAGCGTCCTGACAGGTAATTCGAATACATTACAGTCGTCTGCAGTAAAAGATAATTGCTACAGGTTGTTGACTGATTGGACAATTTATTGATTAAAGTCGATAACTGCGAGTTATTCAATGGTTTGTGGAAGCATTCCATGTACTATCCCAAGAGCATTTTTTTTATCACCGGGTAATCTCTGGCTACAATATTTGTTTCGTTAACATGAACGCATACAGTAAGCTTCAGAAATATTATCCCTGAACAAGGCATGGTACGATTAACAAGCCCATGGAACTCCACTGAACTCAAAAAGCTTAACAAATAATGAAGCTGCAATTTCTTTTCAATTGCCATATTACAGGGAACCTCTGAACGCTTGGCGGATTTTGCGTATATACGTTCAATGAAACAACCGAAGTATTTCGCAAGGTGTGCTGAATTGGAGCTTACTAAGGCTTCATAATGATTAAAGACACGCTTTAAGTTTTGCCCTTAATTTGAGGGGGCCCGACAATGCCTACAAGCTCGCTGTTGGTTAACTGTTGCAGTCAATGGCAATGGTTTCGTAGCACTGAGGAGAAATGATCAAAGTGACTAAAAATGGCAAAACCGTCGAGTTAATTGTTGATCATATACTTTGCAATGACAATTTCCCTAATCCTTTCCAATCTTTAAATGGCACAATATTGTTCCTGGATTCGGATGAATTTGACATTTTTGTCCACGATATTTTGTCGAATCATACTTTATTGCACGCACCATCCGCTGAGACACTCACCCCTGATGGAACCTTGTAACCGGATAGGACGACATCTTTTGTCAGACGGCGTTCCCAACGTATAGCTGGATGCAACCTGGTTGGAGAAAATAAACACGTGATTACCACGTGGCATCCGTAAGCACTGATTGTGTAAGCAGTGGGATTGACTGGCGTATGCAAACAGTCGAGTGCAGTAAACTCATCATTACAACAACGGTTCCCTAGAAAATTTCACTTATTACCTCATACTCTCCTTGACACAAGCTTTTAGATAATCCAATTTTGCAAAGATGTTTGGTGTGAAGTCTCCATAGGGACCAACCAAGGAGGTGACCTCTCCATACACTTTCTCTTGCACCCCAGGATTACGAGCCAAATCGTAAAGCAGAAATAGCAAACTTGTGGATGTCTTTGAAAACCAAAACACAAATAATAACAAAGTCGTTGTTAAATAGACAAGAAGGTGCCTCTGACAGGCCAACTATGCTCACCTTTCCAGCAAGCCTAAGTTCTTGAGTTTGGGTAAAAAAGACCATTCAGGATGCGGGTCGTTATTTTGTTGTTTATTTGTTGTCTATTCCTCGAGCTAAATATGTAATGTCAGCATTCAATTCCAAAATGAAATGCGAATGATTAATTGCCCCAATTTGCGTTCTCCAAAAGAAGTAGAACTCTGTCTGTTCACGTTGCTGTTCTGTAGAGAATGCCTAAGAAATCTGCCAAGATTTTTAAAGCACGAGCGTAGCCATTGCTCTACTCATTTCAAAAATCTTTATTTTTTGGCGACGCGCATAGCCATTGTTCAGCACGTTTAAAAGAAAATGAGCTGGCGGTGTTCTCGTTGCCGAGTCCGTGGCCGTTGCCTTAATGGTTTGCGACGTTTGGTATGAACTAGTATGAAATGACTGGGATAAGATAAATAACCACTAAGATAAGTTGAGAGTAAACGAAGATAATCCCCCAAAGAGGCCATTTTCCTTGAGTAATCACGGCTCAAGATATGATACGAGTTCTTTCGAGGATAATGTTAATTACCACGCGCCTAACGTGGATGTCCTCGTGAAGGGTGAAAACGCGTGTAAGGCCGCCTGGATTCTCCAAGTCACAGGATTGGCTATTTCTAGTCCCTTCTGCGATATCTGAAACCAGGAGCTATAAGCTGACAGGGATTGCCTTGTCTGTGAAGTAAAAATTATGAACTAACAGGTACAAATATTTTCACAGTATTTACCGTTTCTACTCCTGCTCTAAACATAAAAATGGAATTGACGTTAATCTCCTGTGGTGTGAGTTCTCCTTTCATGATGAGGTACGTCAACAGAGGTATAGCTACAGTGCAAGGAGATATAAACAATCCTAAGATCAGACTCAATTCACAGGGAAGGTAAAGAGATAATCGAGTACTACCGAATCAGTCACTTTCCCAGCTTTCTTGTATAAGATATGATTCAGCGATTTCCATGCAAATTACAGGCCAACCCAGGATTGAAAGTTAACTGACATATTGTTAACCGAAGTATTATTTTAAACTATTTTTCACTACTTGTGTGTTTTGTGGTTTGACATTTTTTGAACTCAAACCTGAAGGACACACAATTGAAACAAAAAACCTCACCACAAAGTTACAAGACTCTATTCAAAATTCTCGTTAATCCTGGGTCACCTTAATCAGGATTTGAACAACCCGGCTCTGAGTTCGTTAATCCTTTATCATACTTTTCATTCTGATCTGTTCCGTTTTGTTTCACATTTGTTTACACGCGTCTCCATTCTAGCGGCCCATGATTAAATGATACGATG
Source organism: Platygyra sinensis (assembly GCA_019787425.1). Taxonomy (NCBI): domain Eukaryota; kingdom Metazoa; phylum Cnidaria; class Anthozoa; order Scleractinia; family Merulinidae; genus Platygyra; species Platygyra sinensis. The sequence continues at coordinate 595 of JAHPZR010038590.1, read as the reverse complement.
ACCCTTGCCTTCTTCACGCTCACTGCAATGGATACTTTAGAAAAAGCCATTTTTCAGTGTTGTAGTGTGGACGGCAAATACAATGTTGATGTCGAGATCATCACGTCATCTTAGACCAGCCACTCACAGCCAGTGATCAAGAACAACCCTGTGCATCGTTTTCCACGTTTTAGCGTAGACAGCAAAGACAAACGGTAGTGAGAACGGACTAACGTTTGATGTGTTTTCGATACGAAGAATCTGATTTCGAACGTTAACCTAAATGGCGGATTGATATGGTCAAGTTTATGCATATCCAAAAGATGTCAAATTAAAGTAAAGGGTGCCTAAACTACTTTACACCATTCAGAAAAGGACTTTCAAAAAATAATATGCAAAGAGTAAAGGGCAAAAAATATTATTGTAATAGGAACTTATATTGATAATTTACCTTGATTTTCGATAAATTCGTCGCCATCTTCTGTTAATTTTTCCAAATCAGCAACCTTCTTGTCCACAATCTTTTGACCAATGCTGAACAAGGTGTCTTGCGTTTCACAGAATTTTCTGTAGGACGGCGTTGCAAAGAATCTATAAAGTTGGCTTTCCCATCCTC
>JAHPZR010038589.1:10000-20645 GCA_019787425.1 Platygyra sinensis | reverse complement strand
TATAATGCCGAGAAGCGATCTGAAGTCGAGATACTCCGAAAAAGAATTTTCTGAGACCCTAACAGGAGACGAACCCATGGCCTTCCAGAACACCGGTTGCACGCTCTAACCACTGAGCTATGCACCAGCTATAGTCCGCTATAGGCTTTTGTACATTATCCTTTTATTTCCCCACTAAAATGCTCCATCTTAATGCTCCATTATTTCCACTAAAATGCTCGGTTTCCTCCAAAAATGTCACTAGAATGCTTGGTTAATGCTCATACATAGTGATTTTAAAATTTTCATAATTTTAACGTCTCGACGCAGTTAACACTGTTCAGAGTGCTAAACAACAACGCATACTTAGTATAACAAGTTAATAACAACGCATGTAAAATTTTCAATACACCAGAGGATAGTTCTCTAAATAATCTGTTGTTCTTTTAATCCTTTGTCCCATTTCGGTGACACTTGAGTGAAGAGGCCTAGTTAAGTCTTCATTTTCTCGTAAAAAATAATGTTTATTTCTACATTCTGTGGAAAAAAATATTAACTTTCGGGGAAAATGTCACTAAAATGCTCGAATAATGCTCAATGCTTTTGCCCCACTAAAATGCTCGAAAAAATGCTAGCATAATGTACAAAAGCCTAACCAGCTAGCTTGTTGTTGTTGAAATTGCGACCCTGTAAAACGCTTTTAGGATGGCCGGCTAATGATAAGCGAGAGTTCAGCTTCGTTAAATGGCGTATTGCAGCAATGATATTTTGATGGACAGAACAGAATTAAGCAACATGTAACAGACAAAACAAAACGTACCAAGTGGGAGGCTTGATATTTTAGTTGGCACGCAGTTAATGTCTTCTGCGCCCTCCCCCGGAGCTTGTTCGCGAGCAAGCAAGCAAAACGCTTTAAGCGCGGGTGATGTCTATAGGCTGCTGTATAAGGCGAGACGTTCCAGACGTGAAGAGATATTGTTACAAGTTCTGTTTTCCTCTGATCTTAAACTTGTGCATACAAATTTTCCGTCCATACAATTGTTATTGTTGTTTTTGATCGTGAACATGAAACTGTGCAGGAGTGAATAATTAATTGACATTGAATCTAGATAACTTTAACAACAATAACAACAGAACAACAATATCTTTGGCTTTAAGGATTTGAGGATAAAGAGAATACCATCGGGCTATTCCGTGTAAAACCTTCAGTTCATTCCTTATCTTACTCATCACTGTTGAACTTGTTTGGAGAGCCATTTTTTGAGAATCATTTCCGGTCTAGGATGATTTGCATTTGCTGTCTTACTCTAATGTAATTCAGGTCACGCAAACTCGCGAGACAATTTTAAAATCACAAACACAATATGGATGAAGGTCTGTATATGGTCTGCTCGGCCCTGTTAATCTCAATCGTGATTTGGTTGCTGAACCCCTTTGAAACACTGCAGAACTTGTTCAGGTATCTCCTGAAAAGCGATACAGACCTTCCAGAAGGTGTTCGATCCTTCGACGAGATTCCTGGTCCGTGGGGATTACCATATTTTGGCGTTGATGCATTCAGCTTTGTGACTCGAACAGTCAAGTTCGATGAGCAAATGGCCGCTCTTCGAAACGCCTTTGCGAAATACGGACCGATATTCAAGAAGACAGTTATGGGAAGAATGGTAGTCTTTTTCGAAGACCCTAGTGATGTAGAAGCCGTATTCAAGGGCGATGGAAGGTTTCCTGTACGATCTGATGATCTTTTTAAACCCCAGAAGGAATACATGAACAGCAGAAAACTACCGGAAGGTTTGGCGAGCTTGTAAGTAAAACAGGATAAAAAAAAGAACCCCCCCCCCCCCCATCCCCTCTTGAACATGTAGTTAGTTCGTTTCCCTTTGCTTTATTTACTTCATTCTGCTTCATAATCGAAGCTACCGTAAAATGTATTTGTAAGCTCATCAGTCGCGTGACAAGCGTCCGCCAACATTTCGTGACTTCAGTGTCACGAGGAATAAATTAGTAACTGTTTGAATTTCCGGTTTATTGTTCCAGTGGCGAATGGAACAACTTTTCCCGGAATCTCCTGAAAAAAGAACAACTTCGTAAGTTTTTTTTAATTATCGAAAATTTCCTACCGTTGCCTATTTCTGTTCCACTTTATTTTCTTCCCAGAATCTCGGAAATTTTCAGTTGACGGGTTCGCTTCTCGAGGGTTCTCAAAAGTTTGGTTGAATTACATGTTGCATAATATTGGTGACATGTCACTGTCTACAGAACCATTTAAATGATAAAAATATTTTGCACAAAAATAATTTACTCTTTAACTTTTACGCTGAAAATATTGCAACAACCTATTGCGAAACAATGTCATTAGGACGGCCTTTCATCCTGGTTCGAGGTCTGCAACATTTTATCCTCGCAACTTCCTTTCTAGCTTCCTCAAACTGTAGTAGACATCCGCTCTTATCAGGATCATATATGCAAAAGTAGCAGAAAATTATCCGTATGGCCTATTTAAAAAAACAACAACAACCTTGCTCCCTGAGAGACGAGGCTGTGTGCGGCAAAGCGGCTTTTTAGCTTTTTGGTCTACGACTGGCAAACGGCTATACAGCAACATTTAATAAGGCCATATCTTATGGCACACTTATGGTCACGGCACTCTAGCCTTCACTCTGTTCTAAAAGCTGAAGCAGCCCTATTACTTCTCGCCACAGGAGATAGCTGCCCCGCTGCCAGTTGCCTTGGCAAAATCCTCAACCCACACAGCTTTCTCTTTCCCCAAAAAGATTTTCAATCCTGAACCACTAATGACCTGCGCCGTAGATCATTCTGATTATAAATGTTCAATCCATTTAGAAACTTTTTAAGACAAGTTTGTGATGAGCACTGATTTGGTATTGACGCAATCCATGTTCTACTTTCTCCTCGGTTACTGCACTGAGGGAGGGAGGGAGATCACAAATCTCTCCTTAATGAACGGGGTGAAGTTGTCATCATTGGCTCGGATTTTGTTCTTTATTGTTTTTAGAACGGATGGCGAGAAGTGGAGCAGATTACGAAAGGCTTTAGCCTCTAAGATGCTACGACCTAAGGACATACGCGAGAATCTGGACAACTTTAACAGCGTTACAAGAGATGCTATAGAGCGGATAGTGGCAATCCGAGGAGAGGATGACGTCATTCCAGATCTTGAAGGAGAACTCGCGAAGTATGCTACCGAGTGTAAGCTTATATTTTGTCCGTTTCAGTCGCATGAGTACCCCGATTGAAGTGTGTGCTCGTATCCGCGATCCGGGGGAGATAGGGCTTGAACTTCCTCCGTCCTTTTTTTTTTAAGGAAGCATCCAAATTCCAACAGACCCCGGGTGGGCCAATCAACTTTGATCCTTACTCTATATAGAAACGCTCGTCTTAAACGGCGCATATCGTTGTTTGTTTTCGTGTCACATGGCTGGCCAAGAAGACTCCAGAGTTTTTATCTGCTCAAGGCGCCTTTATATTATCTCGACAGGATGGTTGTGACGTTAATCCCAAGATTGTTAAAATTGTTTGTTTTTTTAGTCTTTTTTCTTTATGTGCCAGACTTAAACACGTTGCTTTGACAAACTGTTTTTTCAATTGCATACTGTAAAAATAGGGTTGGAATAATGATATTTGTAGGCCCATTTCATTTGAGGCCGATTCTAGTAATCTTAATAACTGCTTTTCTTACCGGACTCGCACCATTCCTCCAATATCAAGAAACCGCCCACTCTGGTTTCCGAAAGTCATGTGTAACTCATTGGTAGAGTTAGTATTAGTATGTATGTTATCTGTTTGCACCACGTTTGGTAAGAAGGGTGGTGATTCTCTTAGTGTCTCAAATCTCACTTTCTTCAATTCTTATTCCTCTTGTTGAAGCTGTGGGAACAATGGCGTTTGATATAAGGGTTGGACTGTATGAAGATCCGCCCAACCAGGATATAATCAAAGTAATTCAAGCTACTTTTGACGGTTTCAAGTACCTGGGATATTTGAATAGAGGATGGGAAAGCCAACTTTATAGATTCTTTGCAACGCCGTCCTACAGAAAATTCTGTGAAACGCAAGACACCTTGTTTAGCATTGGTCAAAAGATTGTGGACAAGAAGGTTGCTGATTTGGAAAAATTAACAGAAGATGGCGACGAATTTATTGAAAATCAAGGTAATTTATCAATATAAGTTCCTATTAGAATAATTTTTTTTGGCCCTTTACTCTTTGCATATTATTTTTTGAAAGTCCTTTTCTGAATGGTGTAAAGTAGTTTAGGTACACCCTTTACTTTTGACATCTTAGTAAAGTTTATCTATTTGATCTCTTTTGGATATACATAAACTTGACCATATCAATCCGCCATTTGGGTTCGAAATCAGATTCTTCGTATCGAAAACACATCAAAAGTTAGTCCGTTCTCACCACCGTTTGTCTTTGTTGTCTACGCTAAAACGTGGAAAACGATGTGATCATCTCGACATCAACATTGTATTTGCCGTCCACACTACAACACTGAAAAATGGCTTTTTCTAAAGTATCCATTGCAGTGAGCGTGAGGAAGGCAAGGGTCATCGTATAATTTAATCATGGGCCGCTAGAATGGAGACGCGTTAGTGTAAACAAATGTCATCGTATCATTTAATCATGGGCCGCTAGAATGGAGACGCGTTAGTGTAAACAAATGTGAAACAAAGCGGAACAGATCAGAATGAAAAGTATGATAAAGGATTAACAAACTCAGAGCCGGGTTGTTCAAATCCTGATTAAGGTGACCCAGGATTAACGAGAATCTTGAATTGAGTCTTGTAACTTTGTGGTGCCGTTTTTTGTTTCAATTGTGTGTCCTTCAGTTTTGAGTTCAAAAAATGTCAAACCACAAAACACACAAGTAGTGAAAAACAGTTTTAAAATAATACTTCGGTTAACAATATGTCAGTTAACTTTTAATCCTGGGTTGGCCTGTAATTTGAATGGAAATCGCTGAATCATATCTTATACAAGAAAGCTGGGAAAGTGACTGATTTGGTAGTACTCGATTATCTCTTTGCCTTCCCTGTGAATTGAGTCTGATCTTAGGATTGTTTATATCTCCTTGCACTGCAGCTATACCTCTGTTGACATACCTCATCATGAAAGGAGAACTCACATCACAGGAGATTAACGTCAATTCCATTTTTATGTTTAGAGCAGGAGTAGAAACGGTAAATACTGTGAAAATATTTGTACCTGTTAGTTCATAATTTTTACTTCACAGACAAGGCAATCCCTGTCAGCTTATCGCTCCTGGTTTCAGATATCCGCGCAGACTTGGACTTAGGCGGCCTTACACGCGTTTTCATCCTTCACGAGGACATCCAAGTTAGGCGCGTAGTAATTAACAATATTATCCTCGAAAGAACTCGTATCATATCTCAAAGAAACTTGAGCCGTGATTACTCAAGGAAAATGGCCTCTTTGGGGGATTATCTTCGTTTACTCTCAACTTATCTTAGTGGTTATTTATCTTATCCCAGTCATTTCATACTAGTTCATACCAAACGTCGCAAACCATTAAGGCAACGGCCACGGACTCGGCAACGAGAACACCGCCAGCTCATTTTCTTTTAAACGAGCTGAACAATGGCTATGCGCGTCGCCAAAAAATAAAGATTTTTTGAAATGAGTAGGGCAATGGCTAAGCTCGTGCTTTAAAAATCTTGGCAGATTTCTTAGACATTCTCTACAGAACAGCAACGTGAACAGACAGAGTTCTACTTCTTTTGGAGAACGCAAATTGGGGCAATTAATATTTCGCATTTCATTTTGGAATTGAATGCTGACATAACATATTTAGCTCAAGGAATAGACGACAAACAAACAACAAAATAACGACCCGCATCCTGAATGGTCTTTTTTACCCAAACTCAAGAACTTAGGCTTGCTGGAAAGGTGAGCATAGTTGGCCTGTCAGAGGCACCTTCTTGTCTATTTAACAACGACTTTGTTATTATTTGTGTTTTGGTTTTCAAAGACATCCACAAGTTTGCTATTTCTGCTTTACGATTTGGCTCGTAATCCTGGGGTGCAAGAGAAAGTGTATGGAGAGGTCACCTCCTTGGTTGGTCCCTATGGAGACTTCACACCAAACATCTTTGCAAAATTGGATTATCTAAAAGCTTGTGTCAAGGAGAGTATGAGGTAATAAGTGAAATTTTCTAGGGAACCGTTGTTGTAATGATGAGTTTACTGCACTCGACTGTTTGCATACGCCAGTCAATCCCACTGCTTACACAATCAGTGCTTACGGATGCCACGTGGTAATCACGTGTTTATTTTCTCCAACCAGGTTGCATCCAGCTATACGTTGGGAACGCCGTCTGACAAAAGATGTCGTCCTATCCGGTTACAAGGTTCCATCAGGGGTGAGTGTTTCAGCGGATGGTGCGTGCAATAAAGTATGATTCGACAAAATATCGTGGACAAAAATGTCAAATTCATCCGAATCTAGGAACAATATTATGCCATTTAAAGATTGGAAAGGATTAGGGAAATTGTCATTGCAAAGTATATGATCAACAATTAACTCGACGGTTTTGCCATTTTTAGTCACTTTGATCATTTCTCCTCAGTGCTACGAAACCATTGCCATTGACTGCAACAGTTAACCAACAGCGAGCTTGTAGGCATTGTCGGGCCCCCTCAAATTAAGGGCAAAACTTAAAGCGTGTCTTTAATCATTATGAAGCCTTAGTAAGCTCCAATTCAGCACACCTTGCGAAATACTTCGGCTGTTTCATTGAACGTATATACGCAAAATCCGCCAAGCGTTCAGAGGTTCCCTGTAATATGGCAAGTGAAAAGAAATTGCAGCTTTATTATTTGTTAAGCTTTTTGAGTTCAGTGGAGTTCCATGGGCTTGTTAATCCTACCATGCCTTGTTCAGGGATAATATTTCTGAAGCTTACTGTATGCGTTCATGTTAATGAAACAAATATTGTAGCCAGAGATTACCCGGTGATAAAAAGAATGCTCTTGGGATAGTACATGGAATGCTTCCACAAACCATTGAATAACTCGCAGTTATCGACTTTAATCAATAAATTGTCCAATCAGTCAACAACCTGTACCAATTATCTTTTACTGCAGACGACTGTAATGTATTCGAATTACCTGTCAGGACGCTCAGAGAAGTTGTTTAAATTTCCTTTGGAGTTTAAACCTGAACGTTGGCTAAATGATGATTTGGGAAAAATCCATCCATTTGCCAGTATTCCATTCGGAGTCGGGACACGCATGTGCATTGGTAAGCGAGCTGTTCCCTTGTTGATATAATATAATAATAATAATAATATAATAATTAGGAATTTATATTGCGCAGTTTCCATGACGAAATGATCAACTGCACATTACAACAATGCATTAATTAAAATAACTAAATGATAAATACGAACTACATCATGCGTTTTTTACATTATTAAAAATTCCTAGCTAAGAGTAAAAAGTCTTATTAGAAGGCGTACCTTGGACGGCCATGCTAAAAGTAAATAAATAAGAAAAAAAAACACATTCACCTAAATAAGAGATCTGAAAATGGTTGCCAAATTGATCTAGAGAAATGCTTTTCTTTTGTTATGTTTTGTTTCGATTGGTCGGAGGGGGCGGGGGGGTTCGCGGAGACACAGTTGTAGCTCAAACGGGGACAGTTTCCGTTTCGGAACTGGATTGTTAAATTTCGGAAAAGCAAACCGTTAAACCAAAAATTCCAGAAATTCAAGAAAAATAGCAAATAGAACAGATCGAAATTCCTGGTAAGAAACTTTCCGAAAAATGCGCTCTTCAATTCCTCACATAGTTGTCCCCTTTTCCAGAAATTCTAAAAAATTGTTGTTCCATTCGTCTCTCGAATTTCCGGAAAATTTACATATAAACCGGAATTTTCATCATATGAAAACGTCTTAATTAGTGCAAAGGCTTTGATTCATCTTTACTTGGAAGTGGCTCATTAGAGGGGGAGCTCTGAAACACAAAGAAAGGGTTAAAAGATAAAATATATATAAAAAGATTTTTCACTGCTCTCTAACAAGAAATCAAAAGCCCAACATGTACAACCACAAATGAACACTAAACCAAGTTGGTTAATTAAGATCTCTGGAGAGTTTAACACTGCATTTTTGCCTTATTTTCTTCAGGTCGCCGTATTGCTGAAGCAGAGATTTACCTGTTAACGGCAAAGGTAACTTAAATTACTCAGCAAAGCAAATCATTTATTGTTAGGAAGACCAGGTTGTTACGTAGTTGTTGAAAACATTTCAGTTCTAAACAACTGACCATTGAGATGATCTTCATAACTATTTATTTGTCGAAAGCAAAACATAAAAGTTTGCAACAGTTTCAGAGCCAGAGCTTGAAGCAAGACATTGATAGGAAAAATTCAAAAATATAGTCTTATGTTTTTTGAGGTCCTAAATTACAGTGCTAAATCAAAACCTCATATAAACCGAGCTTGAGGTCCAAACCGTTAGTTCTTACGAACAGAGATTTTTCCCGTTCGATTCTTTCCCAAGCGCGAAGAGATGGAGTCATGCGGATTCGTAACCTAAATTATGAACTGAGAATACGAGGTTGATAAGTCATTTACTAAATCTCTGAGTGTGTTTGTTAACGTTGTGTGTTAATGAGCAACCAGGAGGTCGATCGACCTCTACTACAACTTTAAATACACGATTTTGATTACGATAAATGATTTTGATTCGATCTCTGCGCACCTTTAATAACTCGTCTTCACATACTGATGTACTTGATTCCGTAGCTAGTTGAGAAAATAACTTTCCTAAAAATATTACGTCATTCAAATCGAAAGTACAGCCTACTACTCAAGTGTATACATTTACCATACCTTAATATTTCTTGGCACCAGTTGCATATGCCGTGAAAAAACTATCAAAACCATATTTTGGAAAATTAGACTGTATTCAGGAGAAAGCACTGGTACACGTTGGTTTTTCCTTTGTTTGTAGTAACCTACAGTACAGGGCTCAGAACTAAGATTTTAGGTTACACGGCATTCAAACCCCAAGCTGGCTTCATCTACTTTAAATTCAACTGTATTACTCAAACATAAGGAGACAGAAGTTATTTCCCTGACGTCCATGCCGTGCGAGGCATGGGAGGCGCGGTGGCCTCATGGTTAGTGCGCCGACTCCGGAGCGAGCAGTCCGGGTTCGAGCCCTGGCCGGGAACATTGTGTTGTGTTCTTTGGCAAGACACTTTACTCTCACGGTGCCTCTCTCCACCCAGGTGTATAAATGGGTACCAACGAATTGAATGCTGGGGGTAACCCTGCGATGGACTGGCATCCCATCCAGGGGGGAGTAGAGATACTCCTCGTCGCTTCATGCTACAGAAACCGGGAAGAGCTCTGGCCTTGTGGCCACATTGGCCAGTATGCAGACTTTACCATTTTTTTTACCATGCGAGGCTGAACTTGCACATGAAAGAGTATTATGGTAGTTTTAAGAAAGGCCTCTTCAGATCTGCTAAAGTTTTCCATCACTCTGTTCTAACCGTCATTTATTTGATGATTGCAGTTGGTCCAGCGGTTTATTCTGGAATACCACGAACAACCAGTAAAGGAGACGATCAAATTCCATCTGATGCCCGACAGACCAATAAAGATAAAATTTATTGATCGCGAGTAATTTATAACTAGTAAAGACGTTAGGATAAAATCATTATGCAGCAACAAGATTCCAGGGCCTGTGACAAGTTACTGGGCATTTCCGTATGACAGCAGAAAATACACCTTCATTAATCGTGGGATAGTCAATGTTACGCGCCAACCAGGATTATTTGCGATTTTGTAAAGCGAATAGAACAATTTGTCTTTGGAAACTGAATCCCACCTTTGACCCTCTGTATAAATCACATCTTCCCTCGAGGACATCAAATTTCCGCTACATGTGTTTTCAAACAAATAAAAAATACAAAATAATGCAGTGAAAACTCTCTCATGTGAAAGATAATTCCTCGCACATTCTTACCATGAATTTCACATTGACCACAGGGTTAATGGAAAAGGATTTTCTGTAAGGAAGCCATCTTTAAAAATTGGACTAACGTCAGTCCAGATATCAAGTTCGCCGTAGAAGCGCAGAAGAGTACATCTAAACCCCGAGGGGGGTGGGGAACTTGCCAAAGTTTATTACGGGGAGGCTCCGCCCCGAGGTCCAACCCCTTACCCTTTTATATACCATTTTGGAAGAAAAGGTACCCTTTTTATATACTTTTTATTGATAAAAGGTACCCCTTTCACATCCTTACTTTAGGAAGTCTTTTTCACATCTACATGTAGTGCTTAATAAATAAACTGATACAGCCGTAAGGGACGTCTATTTGAAATGTTATAATTAAAGGCGCTTTAAATACCTAAATGACCGATTTCCATACCCTTTTATTTACCTCAACTTGTGAAATCCCTACCCTTTTATATACCTGAAGCGGGGAAAAAGTACCCCTTTCGGGCGGAGCCTCCCCGTATAGGCCATTATAGGGAGTACCCCCCGGGCATATAAAATACCACTAAACAATGGTTTGTCCTAACGCAACGATGAACAGGAGAACCGAACGGGAGTAACCAATCCCAACCTGCGGCGATGTATATCACTACATCACAAGTCAAAGAACG
>JAHPZR010038589.1:0-5000 GCA_019787425.1 Platygyra sinensis | reverse complement strand
TTGCTATTTTTGTCTACGCAATAAAACACAATTAACACCCGCTAATTAACTCTCCCGTAAGCGGACATCCACCCTATTTTTCTTTGGTGTCCGCTTACGGGAATAATTCTCGTAAGCGGACAGCTCTACTAACGGACACGTTTTTCAATTCCCGAGGGTGTCCGCTTACGAGAGAGTTGACTGTAGTTACAAAAGTTAAGCGGCTCTTAGAATACACAAGATATCAGTTTGATTTCGGGTCTTTTAAACTTCTGCAATAAAACTTATTACATTGCTCGCTGGACAATTCGTTGTTATTCCTGATATAGTTTTTTTTCAAGCAACACATCGCCAGATGATTAACTTCGAAGATTGATTTCTAACAGTTTGCCGGGTGTTAATTTTAAAGCAAGATATTCTTATCATCCCGAAACAATGATAAGATATTTTGTAGCTCATAATCTTAATGAGCACAATCACAGTGACAGGTCAACCTTAGGCATCTCGTTCATTGAGGCAGGATACAGAGAGCCTCGTTATAATTAAAGAAAATACATCACTGAATAAACAGGAATAATTAAACTTAAAGCAAAGTTGAAAGAGGTGCCTTCATCTGGCCCTTGCATAACTTGCAAAAATCTTAAATTGAACGTTATAGCGCCCTAGGAGCTCGTCGCTGCTAGCACATACAAAATACGTCTACTGTCAACACAAATCATACATTATGATCATACTACATTGTAATTAGCAGAATGTTAAAAATAAACATATATTTCTGCTAGCACATCTAAAATACGTCTACAGTTAACACAAATCATTACATTATGATCATACTCCAGTGTAATTAGCAGAATGTTAAAAATAAACATATATTTATTTCGACACGAAATTGTGCAAAGTCATGTGCTTTCCTGAAATGTAATTTGGCAACATACTTCACGTTTTATTTTTACTCGTTTTTAAAAAGTCACTTGTTGCCCTTTTAAATTTCAAATTTAATCTGGTGGTCATTTCCTGAGACCAATTTGTTTTGAGTAAAGAAAAAGCCGTTAAGTGTGTTTTTTTTTTTCAGGGTGACCAGCTGAGAGACCTTATAGCTTCTTATAAGTAAATATATAATGACTTAAAACTATGAACTTTATTAAGCAAATTATTAAGAGTGTGCCGATTTTATTGAGAAGAGGCTCAAATAATTGATTTTGCTTAAACTTGGCACAAATGTTGGGTGGGTGAGGGAGTGATTGTCGCAAGAAAGGAGGTCAAAATATTTCATTCCCTTTAAGTTATGTGGACATCTGAAGAAAGGACACTAATTGGGCATATTTAATTAGGTGTCTTTGGTTTAGTATTTCTACAACAAGAAAGGCCAAGTTAAAATGAAATCCACTGGTCCGCATTCTACATATATCAGTCTCAAAGGAGAGCTTTTATCATCATCGTCATCATCATCATGTCCTTTTCCCTCTGAGGGAAATAGGGCCACGAACAAGTGAGTGATATCGGAAAATTTTATGTAAACAGTATAACAGCACAGAAAAAAAGCACTGATGTCCCCAAACACAGCTTTTTCGAGAACTTCAGTGATTGCTGTCACTATCCATGCTGGAATAATGCTTATTTGGTTCTCATTGCAGATATTTGCCATCAGTAGCTGTTATGAAGTTGAGCCTGCTATCAATATTCCTTTGTTTAAAAGGCACCACAAACGAGGCAAAAGGGTCAATAAAAAGCAGTAATGACCCTTCCACCTCGTTTGCATGTCAAACCGCAGATAACTGCGATAAGAGCTACACAAGCTATTCACAACATTAAAAAAAGATATGCAAATTACGTACGGTGGAGTAACGGAGAGAAATCAAATTGCCTAGTTGATCGAAAATGAATCTCTCAGTGTGCTCTCACGCTGACAATTTGTAAAACGTGATCCAGGAGATCTCATTTTCACATAGCCTAGTGGAAATACTGAAGCCAAGACAGCTTATTAAATATACATAAATTAGTGTGAACTGCCGGTTTTTTTAAAGCAGTTTCCATAACCTAAGGGAATAAAATATTTGGACCTACTTTGTTTGGCCATAATCATGGCACTCACCAAACCTATATTTGTGATTTTTTCCAAGTTTGATCTTAGTCAGTGATTTAAGCTGTTTCACCTCCTGCCTTGGTTTCTCAATAAAACACACACACTTGCTAACTTGCTGAACAATTGTTCCCTGTTTTAAACCATTGCATATTTACTCATATAAAGCAAGGATGTTTCGCAACTGGTCACCTGAAATAACGGCTAAACGGCCTTTGTAGAAAATAAAAAAAAAATAAATAAATAAATCGAAAACTGTTAAAAAATTGCTATTCGGAAATAACCATCAAGTTAATTGATTTCCAAAAAGGACGGCACGTAACTATCAAAAATCGCCAAAAAGTAAAACTTTGGGAAATTATAGTCACAAAAAATTGGTGATTTGAGCTAAATCATCTCCTGCCTGGTTATACCTGGTTTTCTCATGGAGATTTTTAAGCATTTGTGTCGATACCCCTTATTTGTACGTAGCCATTGACGTGTTCGCTTGAAAGTCAATATGATGCGACAAAAGCCGTTTTCATTATTTGATAAGTGGGTGTTAATAGTCACGTATCGTTCTCCTGGAGCTCAAGTTTAATCAGCGACATTTTTGAACTAAAAAGGTAATCCCTTAGTAGCAGAAGATAACTTACTAAGTAAACTCCACTTAACTTTGTCGCCTTATATCGTCTTTTGTAATTTTCGTGCACAACAGAAGCCTGAAACATGATATTAGGAATGCAAGAATGGTTGTTTTTCTTGACTCTCTTTCTAGAGATGGTCTTTCTTTGCTTAAGATCTATGTAACAAGGACAAATTAGCAGGATTCTCGTTGGAGGAACATTTTTTGTAAAGCAAATATTAGCTACACTTGACAAATGTAGCTGAGCATGCGCAGTTTTTTGGGTTCTTTAAGTGTCATGAAGTCTTGGCAGTTAATTGTAACTTCAGCGTCAACAATGTTCCTATTTAAACTAACAGCTGTCAATATAACATGCAATTATTTTAGAGTTAGGTCTTCCTCAAAAGGAGACAAAGTAAAGGAAAAATTAGTTTTCCACAGGGAACGACCCAGTTTGAGAAGGTGGTCAACCCTCGAAGAAAATTTTAAGGGAAGACCGGACATTCAAGGAAAAGACCCTAAACAGTAAGTTTTCTTGTTACCAGATTTTACGTTGATGGCAGTTTGGTGTTATCATGATATTTATCCTCAATTCCATGCACCAGCGGCTCATAAATCCGTATGAAACATTTGAAACTGAGGGCCAACAAGATTCATTCATATTGCTTACTGCTAACCTCAATATCTAAAAGAAACTTGTTTCTTACTGTTTGGTTTATCAAGGTGTTTGTTTAAGACCCCAGCAGTGCTTATTTTTCTGAAATGCTTCCTTATGTGCGACAACAATTTTTACGATTCATTTTCTGAAATTAATTGAAACTTATATACGGGTCATTCTGTGTGAATAAAAATGAGAAATCCCTATGGTATATTGGAAAGTATCGGTATATCGGTATATTGGAGAGTAATCCAGCAAACCTTAAAAAGGTTGTGAAAAAGTATAGCATAAGTCTAGGATGCCCGATCAAATTATGGATGTGCCATTTCACCTTCAGTTCTTTTACTTTTCTTTAGGAATTTTCAGTTTGTTTTGGAGTTCGCAGTTCATGTAGGAGTGCATGGGACAAGGACTCCCATGAGATGCCCATTATAAAAGTTGAAACGTGAAGGAAGGTTAAGGACCATCACACACATTAGTTTAACAGTACAACTTTTGAAAGTACCTGCCACTCAACTCATGTCTAGTTTTCTGGCTTTCACTCTACCATTTCTCATATAGGGCAGAGTCTGTTTACCCTTGGAATTTGATCATATCTACTGTTTTCAATCCTTAGTTTGTCCATTGCCTCTCCTTAAATTTAGACTAGTTCTCTTCTTTTCACTAGCTTGCTCGAGGGGTTGTTGGGATGGGGGAGGGGGGGGGGGGGGGAGGGATGGAGGGTTTGTTGTTGGGTTTTTTTGGGGGGTGTGAGGGTGGGGGTGGAGAAAAAAAAAAAGAGAAAAGAAAGAGGGGGGGGGGGGGGGGGGGGGGGGGGTTGGTTTGGCGGCGCGGAAAGATACGTTGCGGTTTTTGACGCTCGCCCCCTGTTAAAGTTCATGTTAAACACTTGCCTTGGATAAAAAGATGCAAAACTTAACGATTTGTTTTTTAAATTGATATCGGCGAGCAATTTCATACGACATGTACTCTTATCTCGAAACTTGATTATCTGCAAGGCAATTGTTTCTTTGAACAGGCAGATTGTGGTCTATTCACGTATTTGTCTTGTCCTGTTTTTTGTTAGTAGAATTCAACGTTTCGTGCGGTTATTAAAACATTTTTGAGGAGCTTTTTGTGAATTCTGGGGTCATTTTGTAGTAGTTCTCCGGGCCATTATTGAAAAACACATCTTAGAAATGCAAGATGTCCGGGGCTGTTAAGATACCATTACGCTGATATGCCGTGCTTATCTATATAGGGTAGTAAACTCGAAGGAACAACAAATTTAGGGCATACTAATGTGCTGCTCTTAGTTTTTTAGTTGAAATTATACTACTATACTGACTGCAAATGTTGTGATTCTGTTTTGGCTGAGCCATTGTTATACACTATCAGCCATCAGCGAGCAGAGTAGTTTTAAGGAGCTCGACAAATTGCAGCAATTTCCTCGTGTCTCCGAAGTTCTTGAAAGAAAGTATAAAAAACCAACATGGATAATGCAAATTCCCGAAAAGAGTAAATGGAGGGCATTTTACGGTAATTTTTTGAAATAGCAACGAAATTCAAAATTCTTTTTAAGGAACTGAAATGTGTGCGTCCACAACTGCAAATGTCATAATGGCACTGTATCCGCGCGTGAATTCCTGCGAAGCCAAGTGGGTATTAATATTATTATAAGTAGTTAATGTTATTTTTTC
>JAHPZR010038588.1:0-13038 GCA_019787425.1 Platygyra sinensis | reverse complement strand
CCGTGAATTTAGTTGGCTTTATTACCGTTTTCTATCTGTTGATAGAAAACAGTTACGCATCAGTGCACATCGCGCATCACGTTTGAACCTGATGTAACGTGATAAAACAGTTCTTTTCTACGCGTTACTTGACATTTTTTCTTTTTATGCGAGACTACGGTAAATTTATACTAAAACAATTAGACTACTCGCCCTCGTTTTCTACGAGCGATAGTCAACTCGGCTGCGCCTCGTTGACTATCTGCTCGTAGAAAACTCGGGCTCGTAGTCTGATTGTTAAGTATATTACAAATAACTAGATGTTTTAGAGAGTTAGCTACATCGGCCTTGCCTGTTTTTTTTTATGCTGGTTCTCTATCCTGATAAAATTAGAATTTGGCAATGTTTAGTTTTTGTAGAGGGAGGAAAACCGGAGAACCCGAAGAAAAACCCTTGAAGCAAGGTGAAAACCAACAGTAAACTCGACACACATATGGCACAGGGCCAGAATCCAACCCAGGCCACATTAACGGGGGCGAGCGCTCTCACTACTACGCCATCCCATTGTATCATTATAATTATCTCTTGTATGTAGTTTATCCTGCTTTTTCGGCGGGAAACAACTGAACGCTCTAATGAACGCGGCGTATTTTGGCGGAACACCGTTTAGTTACATTCAACCAATGAGATATCGCCAAATGTGTGACAGTTTTCCAGCGTTCTGAGTCATGATCGTTCTCAGTTCTCCTGGAAACAGTCCCTTATCTAATATTAACCTCGTTAGTTCAGTTCCTCTTCCTTATTCGTATGGCAGTGAAGGACTAAATCTTGATATCAGGTCAATTTTGTTTCGCTTGTCTTCCTGATATGTCACATTAAATATTTGGAGACTTGTGTATCTAAACTGTTCTTTTTGTGTTGTAGATCAATCTTTACCTTCAGATGGCAAAAGCCCCTCACAAGAAAGAAGATTTGACAATTGCTAACCACGTGCTCAAACTAGCCTCGAAACTTCTTAAGGTAACTCTGTTTTATTATCGCTCGTTACATCTTCTGCCGAAAGCGGAGGTTTTTCGAAAAGTAATCAAGCAAGTATGAAAGGTATAATGATATGTCGAGGATGATTCGAGAAATGTGTTGAGGCTTATTCCAACCAATCTTTGATGTCTTCACGTTGGAAGATTAAAAAAGAGGGTTGCGGTGACGGGCACGTCTTCACGTATCTCCTGTCTTTGAAACAAGACTAATAAGCGAGCAGGGGCAATCTTAATTAATTAATTTAATATAATAAAGCTCCACCCAACCCCTGGAGGAGAATAACGGCAGTGTTCCTATGTTGTTTCCTTAACGACAATTTGTCAGCCTAAACGGAGAGAGAAACCATGAAGCAAATTACCTTGACAGGCACATGCTGTTTTCTAGCTTAGTGAGTCTGCGGTACTAACAGTGGTTTATCTTGTCAGGAAATCGAGAGCCCGTTTAAGGTGTCAGGACTGTCTATGAACCCTCTGCTGTATAACATCACTCGTGTGGTAGTACTGTCTCTGTTCTCTGGAGTCATGTCTGATCTACTGGGATTTAGACTAAAGGTCAGTGAAATACTGCTTGGCAAAATTTAAGCTCGTTTGAGAATTTAAAGATGACCATGCGACGGCTGCGGTTGGATTTAGGTGTGTGTCTGTGAGAGATTTGGATGGAAGACCAAACGTTGTAAGGATTTCTTGGTCTAGTTGTTATCATAACGATCTGCAGGCTTGGGTTACTCGAGATTTATCCGGTTCGCTCCTGCCCTCGAGCAACTGGGACCAAGAGACCTTTAAACGAATTAAGGGGAAATTTTACGGAGAAAGTAGTTTCTCTAGGTCAAAATGAACTCACAGGCTCTCTAAAATGTTTTGCACATGTATCTGTATTGAACACTAGGGAAATGACCCAGTTACATACCGTAGCATATTTTGCAAGATCGTAAGAATCGAGCCGGAGCTTATCCCAGTTTCTGTATCACGAAGTGGCCAGGAATATTTCTACTCCCCCCTGGATGGGATGCTAATCCATGGAAAGGGTCCCTCCCCCAGGACAAAACTTCCCAGCACCCATTTCTACACCTGGGTGGAGAGAGGCTCTGTGAAAGTTACGTGTCTTGCCCAAGAATACAATGTAATGACCCCCTCTAGGGCTAGAACCCAGACCGCTCGACCCGAAGTCCTGCGCACTCTCCTTAGGCTATCGCGTCTCCTAGAACCTAATCTGAGTGGAGCTGCAAGATTGCTTGTCAACACCAATGAATTTATATATCTTATTTTATTATTTTTAATTTGAATTCTCATTTCTAGGTGTGGAAGATAAAGACGTAGCAGTAGGCTGATGGAAAGGCAAATTATTTAATGTATTAACTTATCACACATATCTATTTTTTCCGTTTAAAAGGAAGTTGTAAAGAATTTATTATAACCAAGTGAAAAGTGGAAATTGCATACATCAGGCTTGTTTAGACTCTCTGCTAAGTTATTTTCGCTAATCTTTCGTTGGAACCTCGTGTAGTTGGCAGCTATATGCAGGGTTCGTAGAGTTTGAAGTTGGTAAAAAAAGTGTAAAAATCTGCAAAGTGAAAAAATTATTGAAAAATAAAGATAAAGGGAAGTGAAAAATTAGAAAGGAAGGTCGAGTTTTGTTGTTTGTTCCTTTTTTACTATCACGTGTTCGGCCACATTGTATAGTGGTTGCTGTGCGTTCCCAGTGCATCGTGGTTGTGGGAGTGATCTGGCCCGTTACCTTAAAATAAAATAATGCCTTGGAAAATGTATGGAAAACGTCTTGAATTTTCGTACGAAATTGTGTACGAACCCTGCATGTGAAGCCAACGTGTTCAAATGAAAGTTGTATTATGCCGAGAGAAACACGAAACGTAAGTTTCTGCCAAATGGCTAGCTAGCTGTCATGGTTATCGCACTAGTTCTGCACGAAGTACAATGCAGATTGCGTGTTAGAGCAGTTTTCAATGGAGTGTCGCAGACCAAAACCAAAGTCATCACTCTAGCCAATCACGAAGGGCATAGACAAACCAGTGAACCAATCAAAACTTGAGGAAATTACTTGTCGCTGACGCAAAGCGCGGGAAAACGAGTGGTGGTGACTCGCGATTGGTTTTGGGTTTATTCTGATTGGATGAAAAAAAAGCGCGAGTTTTTTAAGCCAGTCGGGTAGCTTAGTAATGAAAAACCAATCACGTTTTGATACTGGAGCGAAAACTGCTGTAAAGCGCAGTGTAGTGTAATACATGTATGTCTGAGTCGTGTAACAATTCAAGTTGTAATCTGGCGGCTTATAGTCTGAGAAAAACTATGGTAAAGCCCTGCGTAGAGTCAGTGTGACATCAATGCCGTGTACCAATGAATTGTACGACGAGCTCATTACTATGTAATCACTTAGAAAAAGGTAGTTACTGTAAAAACTTCATGATACCTCCCCCTTTTATTTTTTTTTTCATTTCCTATCCCTAAGTTTCTCCTTGCAAAATAAGCAAAAACAATTTATAAACAGCTATTTTTAAGGATACTATGAACTGAATGAAAAGTCAGAAATTTCACTGATAACATATTTTTCTCTAATATATTTGAAACAGGTACACTTTGCGTTAGTTGATTGAAGCGTGACATGATATTTTAGTTCGTCACGTCAGTAGGTCTTTGCAAGGAGCGTTACGTGCAAAGTGTTTTCTTTTTTTGAAACTTAGTAAGTTGGGAGGCTTTATATTATATTGTTGTATTTTTGCACATATTTTTATTTAAATGTCTTGGCCATGTATATCTTGGCATAAAGATGGGCGGACAAATAAACCCGTTATATTTTCTCTCGGTTTTTGAATTACACAAGCCTCTAATGCAACAACCTGTCTCTGGTCTAGTGTGCTCGAAAGAAGAAGTTGTACAGAACGACCTCGTAAAAACTTTTCCTGTATCATCTGGTGGTTGTCAACTGTCAAAATGTTAGTTTGTTGGGTACTTTTCTATTTAACGTCGCTAATTGAGCCCGCAGTTTGCGGTAGTGATGTTAGACGACGTGACAATATATGAAGTACACAACGTTGATCCTAGGCCCTCTGTGCTTTTTCTCTGCCTCCTAGAATTGGTAAACTATTATAATTTAGTTTAAAAAAGCTGTGAGGCATGCTTATATCAATTTATATATCTTATTAGACGTTTTGTTGTGTAGTATCATGAGTATTTTTACGAGTTGTGCCGTATTTTGGCGAGCCCGTACAAACAACGAGTAAAAATTCTCAGCGATACTACCCAACAAAACGTCTAATAAGAGATTTATTATCCAACACGCCAAATTGGTATATTTTGCGGATATTTATTTACAGGGAATGCGTGATAGAATTATGCGAAGCGGAACGGAATTTGCGCGGGAAATCCAGCTTATTGATTGGCCAACAGAAGGGAACCTGTCTAACCGGTCCTCTGGAGTACAAATACTGCGTGATATTTGTACTCGTCTTAAGCGTTATTTGTACTCTGTGAAGTGCAGTTGGATAATAAATTTCTATATTTCAATTTGCAAAATAGATCTACGGGGCTAGAGAGAGAGAGGACAAAAAATAGTAGCTTGAACAAGTTTGACTAAATTGTAATTGTTACTGAAAAAACTCATTTTACTTTAAATGCCACTTACACTGATTGTGTCTTAGATACCCTCTGAACAGCGCTGTCCATGTTCTGGATTTGTTGGTCTTTTAAAGCTATTTGAATTACTCGCTTAAATACTTTAGTTGAATTCTGTTTGCTGTCTGTGTCAGACTACAAGTTAAAGTTTGCATATAGGCAAGCAAATGACGAAGAATGTTGACATTGTTAACAAATGAATAAAAAACAATGTTAGTCTGTGTGTTCACCTCGTTAATTTCAAATTTATAACATTAACCAGCGCTGTCGGTGTATTGTCCTTGTCGACAAGGAGAATTTCCAGGCAAACCACATTTTGTCCCAGCGAATAGGCCCTTTGCACGATCTGGTCACATGGTACGGAATAAATTATGAATGGGACATTCAAAACAAAGGAACTCGTACCAGTTCAGCCCGACTTTCCTTTGTTTTGAAAGTCCCACTGCGTTACTTGCGTCCCAGCATAATTTATTCCGTACCATGTGACCGGATCGTGCAAAGGGCCTATAACCAACCCGGTCCAGGGGCCCGTTTCTCGAAGCTCCCATTAATTACCGGGCCCGTTAAGCTGTTTTTTTTTTTATTAAGGTTGGGAGTTTCAAAAGTTTTGAAAATGGTACAGTAAAGTTATCAGCTAAAGAAACAAAATGGGCTTCATTAGAGGTCAGAACACACCCTACTTTTCTTGAGACTACCATTTCAAAATACGATTTCGGGCCCGTCAAGTTAACGGGGCTTTCGAGAAACGGGCCCCAGTACCTGAATGCATAAAATACATTTTAGTATACTGCATAGTCAAATGTTAACTTGTGTGAATTTTGTTGCTTTTTTTGCTTTTCCTTTTCAAATTTGTTCCTAAATTTTTATTGCTCTTTCCTTTCCTCTTTGTCAGTCTCCTTTTCTTTGTCTCTGTATGAAAAACCCAAGGCTTGGCTGGGTCCACACCACGCCAGAGAAATCTGAAAAAGTAACAAATGTTCTCTCTCCACCCACACTAGGCAGGAGAAGTTTGTAAACGCAGAAATCTACGATCCTTTTCTTTGGATTTGGGTTTAATTTTGAGTAAAACTCGGTCATGGATCGTCATGGATCGAAATCACGTCATTATCGTGATGGCCTCATTTTTAAAAAGTTCCGTTTTAAAAACGTTTTCCGTCCATACGAAAACGCAAAGCCCGCATATTCAAATTCCTTTGATTTGAAAAGGGTTTCGAGAAACTCCGTTTTCGTGACGGATTAGTGTGGACGGTAAGCCGGCCTAACCGTAGAAACAAAGCTGTGTGTTCAAATGCCTTCGTCGGGGCCTAAAGTTCCAGGTGAATGGTGTGTGATTTGTTGCTGATTTTACAAAAATTTGCATTTTGTCAATCGTAATGGGATAACCGGAGGACTAAATATATGCAAAAGTTTCTGCACGTGTGAAACTTTCTTTCGTCAAACGTCGCTTTGCTGAACGAGTCACTGAGGTTATGTGAAAGCTTTTCTTCTGCACTCTACGAAGAATGGCAACCGTTCGGAACAGGTACAGGAAAACAAAATGCTTAATGTTTTGTCTGTGAAAGGCAGTTCAACGATGAGAATTGCTGCAGGAAAGTTAAGCAAAGTAGAATGGGCCGGTATTGAAGGAAAACACGCTGAGGGACTGCGGCAAGAATACAGCAAGCAGTTGAACTGGTTTCCATCTTCAGTAAGGTAAAGCCTGGTTCTCATATGCCGCCGACCTACCTGCGATGTAGTCGCCGCATAACGTCGCAGATCTCCGCAGATGATGTTCACATAAAATATTTTCATCGCCGAAAATCGCCGGCTTGCCTGCGAAGTTGAACTCAACTCAACTTCGCAGGCAAGCCGGCGGTCAATGCCTGGGAGAGATTGTGTCCGCGATAAATGTTTACATATGCCGCAGCGTTGTCCCAGGCCGTGTCCCAGTTAGGTCGGCGGCATATGAGAACCAGGCTTAACACAACTTGAGTATCTCACTCAGTGCCTGTTTACAAATTGGGCGTCTTTTTGGGAGCCAAGGAACTTGTTTCAGTGTAGCGTTTAAAAATCGAATATATACATGATTACTTGGCAAAGGAGATGATACTGCTTGTAAAAAGTCTATATGAATATTTATTGACTCTGTGCATGATTATCTTATGAATGGAAGTGCGACTATATACGTACGGTATTTTGCTAGTAGATAGTTGAAATGTTTCACGATTTCTCAACAGGATAAACTGGACAATATAGCTTATCTTGAATAATGAACTTATCTTGAATAATGAACTGCAAATACAATACAATACAATGCAACTACAATAATTAACTGCAAAGAATGCATCCAGCATGTTCAGTGTGTTTCAGGTTTTTCGAAAGTGGCTAGAAAGGTTCCTTACCATGGCGCAGCTCGCAGAAGAACAGAAAACTACGTCTCTACATAATAGCTAAAGCTTAAGGTTAGAACAGATCCCACGTTTTCATAAAATTTGCATCCCTATGATTCGTTATTTATTATTATTTATGTGCTGCTAAACCTGTTTAGGTATTTACTAATTTGGGATAGAGGATGTGCAAAGATTTGCTTATAACCCCATACATTTGTTATGCATGCAGAATTATTAATTATGCATCCGCTCTATTGTTTTAGAAGACAATAGTAACTCCCTAAGGTATTGAATATATACATCGATAATTACTACTTACCGTATGAATAAAAGAGGATTTGATTGCGTGCTCTCGCGCCCTATTATGTCTGGATTTATGAAAATGGTGCTTAAGAATGCGATTTCACCTTGATTTCGCTACCCATTTTAGGCCGCCTCCAAGCCATGTAAAAGAGCGAAAAATAGGGAAAGGACGACAATGAAAAAAAGATAAACGGGCGTAGGAAGAGGAAAAGGACTGACTCTCCTTTTAATTTTTATATCGTCGCCTTTGGCTGGAGGAAAACGCTCGCTTAGCGCACGAATTCAATTCTATATATACATTGACAATTACTACTTACCGTATGAATAAAAGAGGATATGATTGCGCGCTGTCTTTTCACCGATTCTCTTCTTCCCCTAGCTCAGGCTTCTTGTGCATTTTTTCCATCAGGTCTCGAACCACTTACCTTTCGCATACCTCTCGCTTACCAGTCTCTCTTCTATACCACTACACCACGAGATTCAGTTGAGAATTGTCCCCCCAAAACTAATTTTTATTTTACTTGACTCGTTGACATGCCCAAAAATTAACATTACAATTTACGTATTCATGTGTTAAACGCATGTTGCACGCTGCACGAAAACAATGTATCGCATTTGTGGGTCCTTGGTGAATAAAAGGTGGAGGAGATGATTTATTTATTTACAGTTAATTGCAATAACGTTGTCATAGAAAAGGGCAAAAAGCCAAATAGGAATTAATTAGGGAAACTAAATTTCCATTGTTCTCAGATATTGTACATGAATAAAAATATAATGTCAATGAATGACATGAATAAAAAAATGCATTTTTTATTCATATACAGTATCTAAGAACAATGGAAATTTAAATTTCCCTAATTAATTCCTATTTGGCTTTTTGCTTTTTGCTTTTTTCTGTGACAACGTTATTGCAATTAGGTGTATCCCAATCGCTTCCACTTGAGCTGCGCCTTGACGTGAACAGTTTCACTATGTCCTCTCTAAATGTTTTTTAAATTGTGCAAAATTTTGGCGGATCCCGACCAGTGCATACAGTGGTGCAAGGAACACAACCTGCTCGCGTCGTCAATAAAGTGTCCGCGAGAAAATTGTAGAAATACACTGACGTGGCATATGCCGCCAAACCAAAGCCTACTTCCTTAATATTGTTCCGGTAGGGCAAGGGGATAAAGACACACTCTTATCCATCATGCGCGCCCACATATTGCCGGGGACACGCGTGTTGAGCGACATGTGGAAGACTTACGACTGCCTAAAAGACGTGGGCTACACTCATCTCACAGTCAACCACAGCCTAAACTTCATAGACCCAGAAACAGGTGCGCAAACCCAACGCATTGAAAATACATGGCGGAAAGTGAAACGAAGTATGCCTCGTACAGGAACATCCAAAGATCTCTTCGAAAGCTAACTAAAGGAATAGTTGTGGCGTAAGCACTATGTGATGATCCTTTTGTAATCAAGGATATCGCCGACTTATATGAAGAACGCAAATTAAGATGCGAAATTGTTCTTCGTTCCACTGTATACAATGTTCGTGAACTGATCGTCACTTCATGAGGAAAGAAACAAAATACACAGCTTCAACGTATGAGACTGAATTGGAGGAAGGAAATCAAGAGAAAAAAGACGCCAAAAGACACAATGAAGGTAAGCAATAATTTTATTTCACTTCGTTTTCATTTACAAAACTTGTAAGCAAGCAACCTGCAGTGCTTAGGCCTGAAACATCATTTTTTAAGCATATTTGAACAAGTGTATAGGTCGAAATCGTTTTAAGCCTGTGCTCAGTTTAAAAATGCGGTAAATGCGCCCAAAACTATGTTATTAAGTTTCCGTTTTGCAAACTTTCGATTTTAATTTGGAAATTTCTTTTTAAAGTGGTACTATGACGAAAATCACATCTTTCCTATTGAAGCCACTTTAAAACATAAGTAGTCTGCTTAAAAATTTTGTTACCATGGCAACATACTAGGTTCCAGACCTCCTAATATTAAAGGCTTTTCTGGCCACCTTCAGCGTTCCATTTTCATATTTGAAAATGGTGCCTCGTTTGCATGATCCAACAGGCATATAATTAAATATGTCAGCTTGAGAATGTGTTGCCCTGTCTGGCGTTTATCGAGCTGAAAATATTGAAATTAAGTGAGCGGGGACTGGAAAAGAGTGATTTGCCATGGGAACAGAACTTTTATAGCCGCCGGTGTGTTTCCTGTAAAACTATTAGCCTGCCAAGTTTCAATGGTCTGCGCTGCCAATTGGCCAAGATAAACTGTAGCTTTATTCACCGCGCGGCCGTAGGCCGGGCGGTTCTAGCTCGACTAGCGTTTTATTTTATTATTTTTTTTAATCGAGCAGCCGTAGGCGGGCGCGGTTCTAGATCTACCCGTTGTTTATTTTTCGTTTTGTCGGTGAGCTGAACCAAACTTGCGCGCGGCCAGACGTTGAATCACGCAACCTTTGAGTTTTGTCGGTGACCAAACGCAGACCTCTACACGGCCAAGTCCTGATCGGACTTTGAATCACGCAACTTGTACTGTTCACTTTCGCTTTGTGACAAATAAGAGCGATCGTGCAATAAAGCTGTTGAAACACTAATACGCGTAAAGCATTGAGGATATTGTTTTTTTTTTTATTCAGTATGTAAAATATTTTTCCTTTTGGTTTAATCGAAGAGTTGAATGCGAAGCAAAGAACGTGTCAAAACGTGCAAAGATCAGCGTAATTCTCAAATTATGTGACTCGTGTGACTACTGTGCTAGCTCCTTACTAGTGGAGAAATCCAATTAATTAATAGTGACTTTTAAAACCCCAGCGCTCGTAAAAAACCCTTTCTTTCACTACAGACTCATCTTTAGCGTAGCTTGGCGGTTTTTAAGCAATTTGAGGGCGCTAGGAAAGCGGAAAAACCGCGATAAGGAGCGCCGAAGCCGTGAGGAGCCTGGGAGAGAGACAACTGAGAAACCCCCTGCACGAATGGCCGGCATTTTTTGTTAGTCCAGTACGCTGGCGTACGGGCCATTTCCATTGGCTCAGAAGACTAACACGTCAATTAAAATCTCCCAAGGGACAGCTCCAAGGATAACTAATTACAATGCAGATATTCTGCACGCAAGCAGAAAATAATTGAAAACGCGTTGTCGAAAGCATTATCGCGCCTGAAAACTCTTCGCAAATATTGGGAAATTGCTAACTGCCAAACACGAGCAAGAAACAGCCGTAAGCAGTTACTCTCAAGGGCGAGATGTGATGGCTGTTTCCCCAGCATGCTTACGGAAAAGCGTGATTTTTCCCGGGTTTCACTGTTTGCGGTCACCAGACAAGAATTCTTGTCTACGAGAACCAGTATCTTATCAAACTGTTTAAAAGTGCAATTTCTGAAAAATTATCGCTGAACTTCACAGCAATGGAATTGCAGTCTGACGTTTTTCGTTCTTTTCTTTTTTGAGGACTCCGATCCGGCGACGAAACGGTCGTTGGCAATAGACGTTTACATCTGCTTGAATCATAAGGAACGTCGATCGCTTGATTCTGCCCGAGGAGATGAAATTATGAAGTCCTTTGTTTATACGTGCACATACATGGCACACACGATCAGATAATGTGTCTGGTCTTTCTATTTCTAGGCCAATTTCCGATTTCTGAAATCCTTTACGCCCGGGGGTGGCCGGGGTACTTAACAAAGTTTAACACGGGGAGGCTCCGCCCCGAGGTCCAACCCCTTACCATTTTATATACCATTTTGGCAGAAAAGGTACCCCTTTTATACACCTTTTATTGAAAAAAGGTACTCCTTTCACATACCTACTTTAGGAAGCCTTGTTCTCATTTTCACGTAGTGCTTAATAAATAAACTGATACAGCCGTAAGGGGCGTCTATTTGAAATATTATAATTAAGGACGGTCCCTACTAAATACAAAGGTTTTTGCGCCAAGTTAGGACCACGCGGAAAAAGTAGATATTTGCAAGGAAAATTGGAATCCACAAAGAAAAATAGGGGTAGCCACGCATTTTTTCGAGATAATTAGCCTAGAATCTCAACAAAAATGCTGACATCAGCATTTTTCTGAAAAAAGCGGGAAACGATATTTCTTCACAGATTTCCTTAGAATTCGCCTTTACATACAGAAAGGCAAACACAATTAAAAAGATCTTTAAACTACATGGCAAATGCTAACATTAAAATCATTTTTGTTTCGTTTTTAGTAACAAAATCGTTGCAAAATCGCTTTTGACGTCTCTGACAGCCTCCCCTGGTTCAGCTAAAATACAGTCTTAATACCTTTTGCTCACGACCAGAAACTAATCACATGTTGAACAGGCTTGCCGCTTCCATTTCGCATCAAAAATGTAGGGGTAACCACACGTTTTTTAAAGTTATTGATGTTTTTTGAAAACTTTTACGGCGCCCGTTACATTTTGTCCTGTCACCTCCCCAGTAAGTAAGACATTTGCGTGTCTGCGCGCGCACTACGCCATCTGCAGGTAGATTTTTGCAGTTGGATTTTAGTGTAATTTTCGAAAGATAAGAGCTAGATTTTCAGCTGGAAGACGTTAACAGTTAGTGGCTAGCGATATGCTGCTATTCTGGTCTCCCTGGTTTAAGTACAGGTTCAATAAAATTGATTTGGTCACCGTAGAAAAATTTTGCTTTAATTTTAGTCGTGTGCTTGGTGGCGTAGTTGATTGCGTCAATGTCAACCCCAGCGCGCGCGCGCGCGCTTAAACCATGGCTTGCGTGATGCGCAGAACCCCGGCCAAACGATCGCAACATGGCAACGCAACATGTTGCAACATTGTTGGGCGCAACATGTTGCGTGCGTTTGGCCACCGTGTTGCGATGTGTTGCGACATGTTGTGTGTTGTTGGCTCAAATTTGAAAATGGTCAAATTTGAGCCAACAACACCCAACATGTCGAAACACATCGCAACACAGAGGCCAAACGCACGCAACATGTTGCGCCCAACAATGTTGCGATATATTGCGTTGCCATGTTGCGATCGTTTGGCCGGGGCTTTAAGGAGGCTCGAAAGGGTTTTTAGGTGCGCGCGCGCGTGCAATCTACACACGCCATAACTAAGATGCACGCGTCAGCTGAATCAGTATTAAAATCAGTACACCGGAAGTTAATGCTGCGTAAAATCGCGCGAACCGGAAATAAAGTCTTCGGAAAACATTTGTTTTTAGCTCAAAAGTTTGCTCGGTGACCTATCTTGATTTTTTGCATGCACGCACCATTCACGATGGCACTTCAGATATAAAAGTTTGGGGGAAAATTATCTAGTGGAATTTTCTGTAAGCCATAAAACGCGTTTTCTTTAAATATATTTAATTCTACTAGATAATTTTTTTCCTTACTGTCTGAAAAGTTAAAGAATTTAGGGAACTTTCCAACAAAGAAATAAAAATGGTAGGTCACCGAATTAGTTTCTCAGATAATTTACAAAAACTGAAATTTAGAGGACGCTTTTGTAGACCTTGTGCGTTGCCATGGCAACTGATATGACGTCACAAGTACCCTTGAAGTATAGCCCAACAATAGAGTTGCAAGGAGACATATAGTTTGCCCACACCATTAAACATCCTTCTTTGTAATCTTTCGTCGTTTCACAAACAATATAGCAACGAAAAACCCTTTCGAGCCTCCTTAAATACCAATAAAATCACCGATTTTCGTACCCTTTTATATACCTCAACTTGTGAAATCCTTACCCTTTTATA
>JAHPZR010038587.1:0-12944 GCA_019787425.1 Platygyra sinensis | reverse complement strand
ATTTACCGTAGCCTATTGTGAATCCGTGAATTTAGTTGGCTTTATTACCGTTTTCTATCTGTTGATAGAAAACAGTTACGCATCAGTGCACATCGCGCATCACGTTTGAACCTGATGTAACGTGATAAAACAGTTCTTTTCTACGCGTTACTTGACATTTTTTCTTTTTATGCGAGACTACGGTAAATTTATACTAAAACAATTAGACTACTCGCCCTCGTTTTCTACGAGCGATAGTCAACTCGGCTGCGCCTCGTTGACTATCTGCTCGTAGAAAACTCGGGCTCGTAGTCTGATTGTTAAGTATATTACAAATAACTAGATGTTTTAGAGAGTTAGCTACATCGGCCTTGCCTGTTTTTTTTTATGCTGGTTCTCTATCCTGATAAAATTAGAATTTGGCAATGTTTAGTTTTTGTAGAGGGAGGAAAACCGGAGAACCCGAAGAAAAACCCTTGAAGCAAGGTGAAAACCAACAGTAAACTCGACACACATATGGCACAGGGCCAGAATCCAACCCAGGCCACATTAACGGGGGCGAGCGCTCTCACTACTACGCCATCCCATTGTATCATTATAATTATCTCTTGTATGTAGTTTATCCTGCTTTTTCGGCGGGAAACAACTGAACGCTCTAATGAACGCGGCGTATTTTGGCGGAACACCGTTTAGTTACATTCAACCAATGAGATATCGCCAAATGTGTGACAGTTTTCCAGCGTTCTGAGTCATGATCGTTCTCAGTTCTCCTGGAAACAGTCCCTTATCTAATATTAACCTCGTTAGTTCAGTTCCTCTTCCTTATTCGTATGGCAGTGAAGGACTAAATCTTGATATCAGGTCAATTTTGTTTCGCTTGTCTTCCTGATATGTCACATTAAATATTTGGAGACTTGTGTATCTAAACTGTTCTTTTTGTGTTGTAGATCAATCTTTACCTTCAGATGGCAAAAGCCCCTCACAAGAAAGAAGATTTGACAATTGCTAACCACGTGCTCAAACTAGCCTCGAAACTTCTTAAGGTAACTCTGTTTTATTATCGCTCGTTACATCTTCTGCCGAAAGCGGAGGTTTTTCGAAAAGTAATCAAGCAAGTATGAAAGGTATAATGATATGTCGAGGATGATTCGAGAAATGTGTTGAGGCTTATTCCAACCAATCTTTGATGTCTTCACGTTGGAAGATTAAAAAAGAGGGTTGCGGTGACGGGCACGTCTTCACGTATCTCCTGTCTTTGAAACAAGACTAATAAGCGAGCAGGGGCAATCTTAATTAATTAATTTAATATAATAAAGCTCCACCCAACCCCTGGAGGAGAATAACGGCAGTGTTCCTATGTTGTTTCCTTAACGACAATTTGTCAGCCTAAACGGAGAGAGAAACCATGAAGCAAATTACCTTGACAGGCACATGCTGTTTTCTAGCTTAGTGAGTCTGCGGTACTAACAGTGGTTTATCTTGTCAGGAAATCGAGAGCCCGTTTAAGGTGTCAGGACTGTCTATGAACCCTCTGCTGTATAACATCACTCGTGTGGTAGTACTGTCTCTGTTCTCTGGAGTCATGTCTGATCTACTGGGATTTAGACTAAAGGTCAGTGAAATACTGCTTGGCAAAATTTAAGCTCGTTTGAGAATTTAAAGATGACCATGCGACGGCTGCGGTTGGATTTAGGTGTGTGTCTGTGAGAGATTTGGATGGAAGACCAAACGTTGTAAGGATTTCTTGGTCTAGTTGTTATCATAACGATCTGCAGGCTTGGGTTACTCGAGATTTATCCGGTTCGCTCCTGCCCTCGAGCAACTGGGACCAAGAGACCTTTAAACGAATTAAGGGGAAATTTTACGGAGAAAGTAGTTTCTCTAGGTCAAAATGAACTCACAGGCTCTCTAAAATGTTTTGCACATGTATCTGTATTGAACACTAGGGAAATGACCCAGTTACATACCGTAGCATATTTTGCAAGATCGTAAGAATCGAGCCGGAGCTTATCCCAGTTTCTGTATCACGAAGTGGCCAGGAATATTTCTACTCCCCCCTGGATGGGATGCTAATCCATGGAAAGGGTCCCTCCCCCAGGACAAAACTTCCCAGCACCCATTTCTACACCTGGGTGGAGAGAGGCTCTGTGAAAGTTACGTGTCTTGCCCAAGAATACAATGTAATGACCCCCTCTAGGGCTAGAACCCAGACCGCTCGACCCGAAGTCCTGCGCACTCTCCTTAGGCTATCGCGTCTCCTAGAACCTAATCTGAGTGGAGCTGCAAGATTGCTTGTCAACACCAATGAATTTATATATCTTATTTTATTATTTTTAATTTGAATTCTCATTTCTAGGTGTGGAAGATAAAGACGTAGCAGTAGGCTGATGGAAAGGCAAATTATTTAATGTATTAACTTATCACACATATCTATTTTTTCCGTTTAAAAGGAAGTTGTAAAGAATTTATTATAACCAAGTGAAAAGTGGAAATTGCATACATCAGGCTTGTTTAGACTCTCTGCTAAGTTATTTTCGCTAATCTTTCGTTGGAACCTCGTGTAGTTGGCAGCTATATGCAGGGTTCGTAGAGTTTGAAGTTGGTAAAAAAAGTGTAAAAATCTGCAAAGTGAAAAAATTATTGAAAAATAAAGATAAAGGGAAGTGAAAAATTAGAAAGGAAGGTCGAGTTTTGTTGTTTGTTCCTTTTTTACTATCACGTGTTCGGCCACATTGTATAGTGGTTGCTGTGCGTTCCCAGTGCATCGTGGTTGTGGGAGTGATCTGGCCCGTTACCTTAAAATAAAATAATGCCTTGGAAAATGTATGGAAAACGTCTTGAATTTTCGTACGAAATTGTGTACGAACCCTGCATGTGAAGCCAACGTGTTCAAATGAAAGTTGTATTATGCCGAGAGAAACACGAAACGTAAGTTTCTGCCAAATGGCTAGCTAGCTGTCATGGTTATCGCACTAGTTCTGCACGAAGTACAATGCAGATTGCGTGTTAGAGCAGTTTTCAATGGAGTGTCGCAGACCAAAACCAAAGTCATCACTCTAGCCAATCACGAAGGGCATAGACAAACCAGTGAACCAATCAAAACTTGAGGAAATTACTTGTCGCTGACGCAAAGCGCGGGAAAACGAGTGGTGGTGACTCGCGATTGGTTTTGGGTTTATTCTGATTGGATGAAAAAAAAGCGCGAGTTTTTTAAGCCAGTCGGGTAGCTTAGTAATGAAAAACCAATCACGTTTTGATACTGGAGCGAAAACTGCTGTAAAGCGCAGTGTAGTGTAATACATGTATGTCTGAGTCGTGTAACAATTCAAGTTGTAATCTGGCGGCTTATAGTCTGAGAAAAACTATGGTAAAGCCCTGCGTAGAGTCAGTGTGACATCAATGCCGTGTACCAATGAATTGTACGACGAGCTCATTACTATGTAATCACTTAGAAAAAGGTAGTTACTGTAAAAACTTCATGATACCTCCCCCTTTTATTTTTTTTTTCATTTCCTATCCCTAAGTTTCTCCTTGCAAAATAAGCAAAAACAATTTATAAACAGCTATTTTTAAGGATACTATGAACTGAATGAAAAGTCAGAAATTTCACTGATAACATATTTTTCTCTAATATATTTGAAACAGGTACACTTTGCGTTAGTTGATTGAAGCGTGACATGATATTTTAGTTCGTCACGTCAGTAGGTCTTTGCAAGGAGCGTTACGTGCAAAGTGTTTTCTTTTTTTGAAACTTAGTAAGTTGGGAGGCTTTATATTATATTGTTGTATTTTTGCACATATTTTTATTTAAATGTCTTGGCCATGTATATCTTGGCATAAAGATGGGCGGACAAATAAACCCGTTATATTTTCTCTCGGTTTTTGAATTACACAAGCCTCTAATGCAACAACCTGTCTCTGGTCTAGTGTGCTCGAAAGAAGAAGTTGTACAGAACGACCTCGTAAAAACTTTTCCTGTATCATCTGGTGGTTGTCAACTGTCAAAATGTTAGTTTGTTGGGTACTTTTCTATTTAACGTCGCTAATTGAGCCCGCAGTTTGCGGTAGTGATGTTAGACGACGTGACAATATATGAAGTACACAACGTTGATCCTAGGCCCTCTGTGCTTTTTCTCTGCCTCCTAGAATTGGTAAACTATTATAATTTAGTTTAAAAAAGCTGTGAGGCATGCTTATATCAATTTATATATCTTATTAGACGTTTTGTTGTGTAGTATCATGAGTATTTTTACGAGTTGTGCCGTATTTTGGCGAGCCCGTACAAACAACGAGTAAAAATTCTCAGCGATACTACCCAACAAAACGTCTAATAAGAGATTTATTATCCAACACGCCAAATTGGTATATTTTGCGGATATTTATTTACAGGGAATGCGTGATAGAATTATGCGAAGCGGAACGGAATTTGCGCGGGAAATCCAGCTTATTGATTGGCCAACAGAAGGGAACCTGTCTAACCGGTCCTCTGGAGTACAAATACTGCGTGATATTTGTACTCGTCTTAAGCGTTATTTGTACTCTGTGAAGTGCAGTTGGATAATAAATTTCTATATTTCAATTTGCAAAATAGATCTACGGGGCTAGAGAGAGAGAGGACAAAAAATAGTAGCTTGAACAAGTTTGACTAAATTGTAATTGTTACTGAAAAAACTCATTTTACTTTAAATGCCACTTACACTGATTGTGTCTTAGATACCCTCTGAACAGCGCTGTCCATGTTCTGGATTTGTTGGTCTTTTAAAGCTATTTGAATTACTCGCTTAAATACTTTAGTTGAATTCTGTTTGCTGTCTGTGTCAGACTACAAGTTAAAGTTTGCATATAGGCAAGCAAATGACGAAGAATGTTGACATTGTTAACAAATGAATAAAAAACAATGTTAGTCTGTGTGTTCACCTCGTTAATTTCAAATTTATAACATTAACCAGCGCTGTCGGTGTATTGTCCTTGTCGACAAGGAGAATTTCCAGGCAAACCACATTTTGTCCCAGCGAATAGGCCCTTTGCACGATCTGGTCACATGGTACGGAATAAATTATGAATGGGACATTCAAAACAAAGGAACTCGTACCAGTTCAGCCCGACTTTCCTTTGTTTTGAAAGTCCCACTGCGTTACTTGCGTCCCAGCATAATTTATTCCGTACCATGTGACCGGATCGTGCAAAGGGCCTATAACCAACCCGGTCCAGGGGCCCGTTTCTCGAAGCTCCCATTAATTACCGGGCCCGTTAAGCTGTTTTTTTTTTTATTAAGGTTGGGAGTTTCAAAAGTTTTGAAAATGGTACAGTAAAGTTATCAGCTAAAGAAACAAAATGGGCTTCATTAGAGGTCAGAACACACCCTACTTTTCTTGAGACTACCATTTCAAAATACGATTTCGGGCCCGTCAAGTTAACGGGGCTTTCGAGAAACGGGCCCCAGTACCTGAATGCATAAAATACATTTTAGTATACTGCATAGTCAAATGTTAACTTGTGTGAATTTTGTTGCTTTTTTTGCTTTTCCTTTTCAAATTTGTTCCTAAATTTTTATTGCTCTTTCCTTTCCTCTTTGTCAGTCTCCTTTTCTTTGTCTCTGTATGAAAAACCCAAGGCTTGGCTGGGTCCACACCACGCCAGAGAAATCTGAAAAAGTAACAAATGTTCTCTCTCCACCCACACTAGGCAGGAGAAGTTTGTAAACGCAGAAATCTACGATCCTTTTCTTTGGATTTGGGTTTAATTTTGAGTAAAACTCGGTCATGGATCGTCATGGATCGAAATCACGTCATTATCGTGATGGCCTCATTTTTAAAAAGTTCCGTTTTAAAAACGTTTTCCGTCCATACGAAAACGCAAAGCCCGCATATTCAAATTCCTTTGATTTGAAAAGGGTTTCGAGAAACTCCGTTTTCGTGACGGATTAGTGTGGACGGTAAGCCGGCCTAACCGTAGAAACAAAGCTGTGTGTTCAAATGCCTTCGTCGGGGCCTAAAGTTCCAGGTGAATGGTGTGTGATTTGTTGCTGATTTTACAAAAATTTGCATTTTGTCAATCGTAATGGGATAACCGGAGGACTAAATATATGCAAAAGTTTCTGCACGTGTGAAACTTTCTTTCGTCAAACGTCGCTTTGCTGAACGAGTCACTGAGGTTATGTGAAAGCTTTTCTTCTGCACTCTACGAAGAATGGCAACCGTTCGGAACAGGTACAGGAAAACAAAATGCTTAATGTTTTGTCTGTGAAAGGCAGTTCAACGATGAGAATTGCTGCAGGAAAGTTAAGCAAAGTAGAATGGGCCGGTATTGAAGGAAAACACGCTGAGGGACTGCGGCAAGAATACAGCAAGCAGTTGAACTGGTTTCCATCTTCAGTAAGGTAAAGCCTGGTTCTCATATGCCGCCGACCTACCTGCGATGTAGTCGCCGCATAACGTCGCAGATCTCCGCAGATGATGTTCACATAAAATATTTTCATCGCCGAAAATCGCCGGCTTGCCTGCGAAGTTGAACTCAACTCAACTTCGCAGGCAAGCCGGCGGTCAATGCCTGGGAGAGATTGTGTCCGCGATAAATGTTTACATATGCCGCAGCGTTGTCCCAGGCCGTGTCCCAGTTAGGTCGGCGGCATATGAGAACCAGGCTTAACACAACTTGAGTATCTCACTCAGTGCCTGTTTACAAATTGGGCGTCTTTTTGGGAGCCAAGGAACTTGTTTCAGTGTAGCGTTTAAAAATCGAATATATACATGATTACTTGGCAAAGGAGATGATACTGCTTGTAAAAAGTCTATATGAATATTTATTGACTCTGTGCATGATTATCTTATGAATGGAAGTGCGACTATATACGTACGGTATTTTGCTAGTAGATAGTTGAAATGTTTCACGATTTCTCAACAGGATAAACTGGACAATATAGCTTATCTTGAATAATGAACTTATCTTGAATAATGAACTGCAAATACAATACAATACAATGCAACTACAATAATTAACTGCAAAGAATGCATCCAGCATGTTCAGTGTGTTTCAGGTTTTTCGAAAGTGGCTAGAAAGGTTCCTTACCATGGCGCAGCTCGCAGAAGAACAGAAAACTACGTCTCTACATAATAGCTAAAGCTTAAGGTTAGAACAGATCCCACGTTTTCATAAAATTTGCATCCCTATGATTCGTTATTTATTATTATTTATGTGCTGCTAAACCTGTTTAGGTATTTACTAATTTGGGATAGAGGATGTGCAAAGATTTGCTTATAACCCCATACATTTGTTATGCATGCAGAATTATTAATTATGCATCCGCTCTATTGTTTTAGAAGACAATAGTAACTCCCTAAGGTATTGAATATATACATCGATAATTACTACTTACCGTATGAATAAAAGAGGATTTGATTGCGTGCTCTCGCGCCCTATTATGTCTGGATTTATGAAAATGGTGCTTAAGAATGCGATTTCACCTTGATTTCGCTACCCATTTTAGGCCGCCTCCAAGCCATGTAAAAGAGCGAAAAATAGGGAAAGGACGACAATGAAAAAAAGATAAACGGGCGTAGGAAGAGGAAAAGGACTGACTCTCCTTTTAATTTTTATATCGTCGCCTTTGGCTGGAGGAAAACGCTCGCTTAGCGCACGAATTCAATTCTATATATACATTGACAATTACTACTTACCGTATGAATAAAAGAGGATATGATTGCGCGCTGTCTTTTCACCGATTCTCTTCTTCCCCTAGCTCAGGCTTCTTGTGCATTTTTTCCATCAGGTCTCGAACCACTTACCTTTCGCATACCTCTCGCTTACCAGTCTCTCTTCTATACCACTACACCACGAGATTCAGTTGAGAATTGTCCCCCCAAAACTAATTTTTATTTTACTTGACTCGTTGACATGCCCAAAAATTAACATTACAATTTACGTATTCATGTGTTAAACGCATGTTGCACGCTGCACGAAAACAATGTATCGCATTTGTGGGTCCTTGGTGAATAAAAGGTGGAGGAGATGATTTATTTATTTACAGTTAATTGCAATAACGTTGTCATAGAAAAGGGCAAAAAGCCAAATAGGAATTAATTAGGGAAACTAAATTTCCATTGTTCTCAGATATTGTACATGAATAAAAATATAATGTCAATGAATGACATGAATAAAAAAATGCATTTTTTATTCATATACAGTATCTAAGAACAATGGAAATTTAAATTTCCCTAATTAATTCCTATTTGGCTTTTTGCTTTTTGCTTTTTTCTGTGACAACGTTATTGCAATTAGGTGTATCCCAATCGCTTCCACTTGAGCTGCGCCTTGACGTGAACAGTTTCACTATGTCCTCTCTAAATGTTTTTTAAATTGTGCAAAATTTTGGCGGATCCCGACCAGTGCATACAGTGGTGCAAGGAACACAACCTGCTCGCGTCGTCAATAAAGTGTCCGCGAGAAAATTGTAGAAATACACTGACGTGGCATATGCCGCCAAACCAAAGCCTACTTCCTTAATATTGTTCCGGTAGGGCAAGGGGATAAAGACACACTCTTATCCATCATGCGCGCCCACATATTGCCGGGGACACGCGTGTTGAGCGACATGTGGAAGACTTACGACTGCCTAAAAGACGTGGGCTACACTCATCTCACAGTCAACCACAGCCTAAACTTCATAGACCCAGAAACAGGTGCGCAAACCCAACGCATTGAAAATACATGGCGGAAAGTGAAACGAAGTATGCCTCGTACAGGAACATCCAAAGATCTCTTCGAAAGCTAACTAAAGGAATAGTTGTGGCGTAAGCACTATGTGATGATCCTTTTGTAATCAAGGATATCGCCGACTTATATGAAGAACGCAAATTAAGATGCGAAATTGTTCTTCGTTCCACTGTATACAATGTTCGTGAACTGATCGTCACTTCATGAGGAAAGAAACAAAATACACAGCTTCAACGTATGAGACTGAATTGGAGGAAGGAAATCAAGAGAAAAAAGACGCCAAAAGACACAATGAAGGTAAGCAATAATTTTATTTCACTTCGTTTTCATTTACAAAACTTGTAAGCAAGCAACCTGCAGTGCTTAGGCCTGAAACATCATTTTTTAAGCATATTTGAACAAGTGTATAGGTCGAAATCGTTTTAAGCCTGTGCTCAGTTTAAAAATGCGGTAAATGCGCCCAAAACTATGTTATTAAGTTTCCGTTTTGCAAACTTTCGATTTTAATTTGGAAATTTCTTTTTAAAGTGGTACTATGACGAAAATCACATCTTTCCTATTGAAGCCACTTTAAAACATAAGTAGTCTGCTTAAAAATTTTGTTACCATGGCAACATA
Organism: Platygyra sinensis; assembly: GCA_019787425.1. Lineage (NCBI taxonomy): Eukaryota > Metazoa > Cnidaria > Anthozoa > Scleractinia > Merulinidae > Platygyra > Platygyra sinensis. The sequence goes on along the minus strand of JAHPZR010038587.1, from coordinate 3,635 downwards.
CTAGGTTCCAGACCTCCTAATATTAAAGGCTTTTCTGGCCACCTTCAGCGTTCCATTTTCATATTTGAAAATGGTGCCTCGTTTGCATGATCCAACAGGCATATAATTAAATATGTCAGCTTGAGAATGTGTTGCCCTGTCTGGCGTTTATCGAGCTGAAAATATTGAAATTAAGTGAGCGGGGACTGGAAAAGAGTGATTTGCCATGGGAACAGAACTTTTATAGCCGCCGGTGTGTTTCCTGTAAAACTATTAGCCTGCCAAGTTTCAATGGTCTGCGCTGCCAATTGGCCAAGATAAACTGTAGCTTTATTCACCGCGCGGCCGTAGGCCGGGCGGTTCTAGCTCGACTAGCGTTTTATTTTATTATTTTTTTTAATCGAGCAGCCGTAGGCGGGCGCGGTTCTAGATCTACCCGTTGTTTATTTTTCGTTTTGTCGGTGAGCTGAACCAAACTTGCGCGCGGCCAGACGTTGAATCACGCAACCTTTGAGTTTTGTCGGTGACCAAACGCAGACCTCTACACGGCCAAGTCCTGATCGGACTTTGAATCACGCAACTTGTACTGTTCACTTTCGCTTTGTGACAAATAAGAGCGATCGTGCAATAAAGCTGTTGAAACACTAATACGCGTAAAGCATTGAGGATATTGTTTTTTTTTTTATTCAGTATGTAAAATATTTTTCCTTTTGGTTTAATCGAAGAGTTGAATGCGAAGCAAAGAACGTGTCAAAACGTGCAAAGATCAGCGTAATTCTCAAATTATGTGACTCGTGTGACTACTGTGCTAGCTCCTTACTAGTGGAGAAATCCAATTAATTAATAGTGACTTTTAAAACCCCAGCGCTCGTAAAAAACCCTTTCTTTCACTACAGACTCATCTTTAGCGTAGCTTGGCGGTTTTTAAGCAATTTGAGGGCGCTAGGAAAGCGGAAAAACCGCGATAAGGAGCGCCGAAGCCGTGAGGAGCCTGGGAGAGAGACAACTGAGAAACCCCCTGCACGAATGGCCGGCATTTTTTGTTAGTCCAGTACGCTGGCGTACGGGCCATTTCCATTGGCTCAGAAGACTAACACGTCAATTAAAATCTCCCAAGGGACAGCTCCAAGGATAACTAATTACAATGCAGATATTCTGCACGCAAGCAGAAAATAATTGAAAACGCGTTGTCGAAAGCATTATCGCGCCTGAAAACTCTTCGCAAATATTGGGAAATTGCTAACTGCCAAACACGAGCAAGAAACAGCCGTAAGCAGTTACTCTCAAGGGCGAGATGTGATGGCTGTTTCCCCAGCATGCTTACGGAAAAGCGTGATTTTTCCCGGGTTTCACTGTTTGCGGTCACCAGACAAGAATTCTTGTCTACGAGAACCAGTATCTTATCAAACTGTTTAAAAGTGCAATTTCTGAAAAATTATCGCTGAACTTCACAGCAATGGAATTGCAGTCTGACGTTTTTCGTTCTTTTCTTTTTTGAGGACTCCGATCCGGCGACGAAACGGTCGTTGGCAATAGACGTTTACATCTGCTTGAATCATAAGGAACGTCGATCGCTTGATTCTGCCCGAGGAGATGAAATTATGAAGTCCTTTGTTTATACGTGCACATACATGGCACACACGATCAGATAATGTGTCTGGTCTTTCTATTTCTAGGCCAATTTCCGATTTCTGAAATCCTTTACGCCCGGGGGTGGCCGGGGTACTTAACAAAGTTTAACACGGGGAGGCTCCGCCCCGAGGTCCAACCCCTTACCATTTTATATACCATTTTGGCAGAAAAGGTACCCCTTTTATACACCTTTTATTGAAAAAAGGTACTCCTTTCACATACCTACTTTAGGAAGCCTTGTTCTCATTTTCACGTAGTGCTTAATAAATAAACTGATACAGCCGTAAGGGGCGTCTATTTGAAATATTATAATTAAGGACGGTCCCTACTAAATACAAAGGTTTTTGCGCCAAGTTAGGACCACGCGGAAAAAGTAGATATTTGCAAGGAAAATTGGAATCCACAAAGAAAAATAGGGGTAGCCACGCATTTTTTCGAGATAATTAGCCTAGAATCTCAACAAAAATGCTGACATCAGCATTTTTCTGAAAAAAGCGGGAAACGATATTTCTTCACAGATTTCCTTAGAATTCGCCTTTACATACAGAAAGGCAAACACAATTAAAAAGATCTTTAAACTACATGGCAAATGCTAACATTAAAATCATTTTTGTTTCGTTTTTAGTAACAAAATCGTTGCAAAATCGCTTTTGACGTCTCTGACAGCCTCCCCTGGTTCAGCTAAAATACAGTCTTAATACCTTTTGCTCACGACCAGAAACTAATCACATGTTGAACAGGCTTGCCGCTTCCATTTCGCATCAAAAATGTAGGGGTAACCACACGTTTTTTAAAGTTATTGATGTTTTTTGAAAACTTTTACGGCGCCCGTTACATTTTGTCCTGTCACCTCCCCAGTAAGTAAGACATTTGCGTGTCTGCGCGCGCACTACGCCATCTGCAGGTAGATTTTTGCAGTTGGATTTTAGTGTAATTTTCGAAAGATAAGAGCTAGATTTTCAGCTGGAAGACGTTAACAGTTAGTGGCTAGCGATATGCTGCTATTCTGGTCTCCCTGGTTTAAGTACAGGTTCAATAAAATTGATTTGGTCACCGTAGAAAAATTTTGCTTTAATTTTAGTCGTGTGCTTGGTGGCGTAGTTGATTGCGTCAATGTCAACCCCAGCGCGCGCGCGCGCGCTTAAACCATGGCTTGCGTGATGCGCAGAACCCCGGCCAAACGATCGCAACATGGCAACGCAACATGTTGCAACATTGTTGGGCGCAACATGTTGCGTGCGTTTGGCCACCGTGTTGCGATGTGTTGCGACATGTTGTGTGTTGTTGGCTCAAATTTGAAAATGGTCAAATTTGAGCCAACAACACCCAACATGTCGAAACACATCGCAACACAGAGGCCAAACGCACGCAACATGTTGCGCCCAACAATGTTGCGATATATTGCGTTGCCATGTTGCGATCGTTTGGCCGGGGCTTTAAGGAGGCTCGAAAGGGTTTTTAGGTGCGCGCGCGCGTGCAATCTACACACGCCATAACTAAGATGCACGCGTCAGCTGAATCAGTATTAAAATCAGTACACCGGAAGTTAATGCTGCGTAAAATCGCGCGAACCGGAAATAAAGTCTTCGGAAAACATTTGTTTTTAGCTCAAAAGTTTGCTCGGTGACCTATCTTGATTTTTTGCATGCACGCACCATTCACGATGGCACTTCAGATATAAAAGTTTGGGGGAAAATTATCTAGTGGAATTTTCTGTAAGCCATAAAACGCGTTTTCTTTAAATATATTTAATTCTACTAGATAATTTTTTTCCTTACTGTCTGAAAAGTTAAAGAATTTAGGGAACTTTCCAACAAAGAAATAAAAATGGTAGGTCACCGAATTAGTTTCTCAGATAATTTACAAAAACTGAAATTTAGAGGACGCTTTTGTAGACCTTGTGCGTTGCCATGGCAACTGATATGACGTCACAAGTACCCTTGAAGTATAGCCCAACAATAGAGTTGCAAGGAGACATATAGTTTGCCCACACCATTAAACATCCTTCTTTGTAATCCTTCGTC
>JAHPZR010038586.1:0-17934 GCA_019787425.1 Platygyra sinensis | reverse complement strand
TACGGCATACAAATATGTTTCTGAAAGCAAAATTACACAATCGAAGCTTGCAAACGCGAAGCAAATAAAGGCAAAATGAAAGCATACAAAGTCCAAATAAACCGAAATATCGAACACTTACAAACAATCTGAGGGTTCCTTCTTAAAATAACTGGAAATGTTCGTCAAAATCCATAGGATGACAAGCGATTTACACTCGCAATCTTCGAAACAAAATCATCACAAACATGGCTGGACAAGATCACTCGTTCGGCCTGGTAACAACTAAGAGTTCTGTAATGTAAAATTCACGAAATGTCCGCTTGGAACCTACATTCCGGCCCCAGTAAATACACGCAGTTGCCGGTAGCGTCGTGTTTACTAACTAAACCCTAAATGGTTCCAATCGTAGTCCTGAACTAATCTTGATTCAAGTTTGAACATTCAAGTCACTGAGTTTTCTCCTGGTCAGCTTCTAGCAGCACACACTTGTCGATGGGTCGCATCAGGACTCCACCCTTGGTTTTCACCTTGACTCTTCTGACATATCCGTCACTGTTAGGAAAGGTTTCAATGATTCGGGCTAGCGGCCATGCATTTCGTGAACAAGTGTCGTCTACCAGGAGGACTATATCCCCAACGCTCAAATTTCTCCGCTCACGATGCCACTTTGATCTTGTTTGAAGAAGTGGAAGGTATTCTTTCGACCAACGTTTCCAAAACTGATCTGCCAAATATTGGACTTGGCGCCATCTTCTTTTTGAATAGAGATCTTCTTTCCGGAAAACTCCAGGTGTGAGAGGGACTTCTGATCTGAGCAGTAGTAGGTGGTTGGGAGTCAGGGCCTCCAGATCCTTTGGGTCCTCTGAAACCTGTGTGATAGGTCGACTGTTAATGATTGACTCAACTTCAACGAGGAGAGTGGAGAGACCTTCGTCATCAAGGATCTGCTGATTGAGAATTGCATTGAGGACTTTCCGTACAGTTCTAATACACCTTTCCCATGTTCCTCCATGATGAGATCCCGTAGGGGGATTAAATATCCACTGAACCTCGTGCTGAAGAAGATAAGCATCAATCTTCTGATGGTTCCACTCCGAAATTGCGTTGCTGATCTCCTTGCTGCCCTTTACAAAGTTTCCACCATTGTCGCTTCTAATCTGTTCAGGTTTCCCTCTTCGGCCTATGAACCGGCGTAAGGCCTGCACAAAAGAGTCGGTGTCAAGCGAGTGAGTCACTTCGATGTGTACCGCCCTGATGGTCATACAAGTGAAGATACAGCCATACCTCTTTACCTCGGACCGTCCTCTTTTCACTATGAATGGTCCAAAGAAATCGACACCCACGAAAGTGAATGGAGGCTTGTTTGCGGTGACACGGTCTGCGGGTAAATTAGCCATCTTTTGTTCAGCAACGGGAGCTTGTCTGCGTCGACAGCTGAAACATCTTGACAGTAGTCTTCGGACAGCTGAATTGGCTCTAATGACCCAGAATCTTTCTCGCAGTAGGGATAAAACATGCTCTCTACCTGAATGTCCCGAGGCCAAATGATAGTACTGAATAATCAGGTTAGACACGTGATTATCCTTAGGCATAATGACTTGATGCTTAGCACTTTCTGGGATTGAAGCAGATCTGAGTCGACCACCGACTATCAAAAGCCCATCAACTAGTCTAGGGTCCAACTTGTAGACTGCGCTGGACTTTTTGATCAGCTTCGTTCGTGACTGAGGCTGGATGCAGATCTTCTCATTGTCTGTCTCCTTGCTCTTCAAGATCTCTATTTCTTCTGGGAAGCTCTCTCTTTGGACATACTTGAGGATTTCTCTTTCGGCAACTTGCATTTCTTCAACCGAGATCGGTGTTGCGATTTTCGTCTTCCTTTGGTCTTTAGGATTCTTAAGACAATCACGAGCATTTCGGAGGTTTTCTTTGTACCGCAAGACCCAGGCAATAAACTTCTTTAATTTGTGCCATGAGGAGAATCGCTTCATCATTCCTTCTACCAATTTTGGGTGTTCCTTTTGTGATGCTCCACCTGCTTTAGCTTCCTTCTTGACTTCTGGGTCCTCGTCTGAAATCCTTTCAAGAGTTTCTGTGCACTTTGGCCAATGGTCTTCTGTTTTCATCAAGAACTCCGGCCCCAGTAACCACCTTGAACTTCCAAGGAGTGCATCTGCTGTCAATCCTCTTGATACGTCATCAGCAGGATTCTGTTTGGACTGGATATATCTCCACTGACATGGGCTTGAACCGTCGCGAATTAAAGCTACCCTGTTGGCCACGAATGTATGGAATCTTCTGTCTTCATTCATTATATACTTGAGTACAGAGGTACTGTCGGTCCAGAACACCGAGTCATCAATGGGGAGCTCAAGTTCCCTTCTCATCATCTTGTCCAATCTAATGGCTATTGAGGCAGCTGATAATTCTAGTCTGGGGATGGTAATTTGTTTGAGTGGCACGACTCGGGACTTGCTTGTCATCAGGGTGCAGCTGATGTTACCATAAGAATCGGTCAAGCGCAGGTAGGTCACAGCTCCGTAGCCACTGGTTGAAGCATCTGCAAAATGATGTAACTGGCTGGTCATGATATCACTGAAATTCTTCGGCTTGATGCAGCGGTTAACAGAGAAGCATGACAGTTTCGGTAAATCGGCAAGCCAGACATGCCAGCGGTCTTCGTCATCTCCAGGTATGGTGTCATCCCATCCTAGCTTTCTTCGGCATAGGTCTTGCAGAAGGATCTTAGCAGTCAGCACAAATGGCGCAGCCAAACCCAACGGGTCATATATAGAACTAACAACAGCCAATATCCCGCGTCTGGTCGGGTCCTTCGGCTTCACGTTGATGTTGAACTCAAATCTGTCTGTCTGGATGTTCCACTGGATCCCCAGTGCACGTTCGCTTGGTAGGTGATCAAAGTCGAGCATCTTAACTGATTTGGCTCTCTCACTTTGTGGAATGGACTCTATAACTTTCTTTGAATTTGACACCCACTTCGTTAGTCGGAATCCACCATTCTGCAGAAGTTTAGTAAGCTGGTCAGCTAGAGTGATAGCAGTATCCACAGTCTTGACTGATTTTAAACAGTCGTCCACGTAAAAGTTACGTTTGACGGTTTCAATAACATCACAGCTAAACTTCTCTTCATTATCTTCGGCTACCTTTCGTAATCCAAAATTTGCGCAGCTGGGCGAGGATGTTGCACCAAACAGGTGAACTTGCATTCGATAATCCTTCGGGGCCTGATTAAGGTCGCCTTCTGGCCACCAGAGGAATCTTAAGGCATCACAATGTTCAGGGGTTACTCGCACCTGGTGGAACATAGATTCAATGTCCGCCATCATTGCAATGTGCTCCTGTCGAAATCGAGTTAATACTCCCACCAATGAATTCGTCAAGTCGGGTCCCTGCAATAACTTGTCATTTAGTGATGTACCACGGTATTTGGCTGAACAGTCAAACACGACTCTTGTTTTGTCAGGTTTTAGTGGGTGGTGCACTGGATGATGGGGTAAGTACCACACAAACCCATCTTGACGATTATGTTCTTCTTCTGGGACTTTCTGGGCATACCCTTTACTAAGCATATCATCGATCACAGTTGAATATCTTCCATGCAGTTGTGAATTTCTCTGTAATCTCTTTTTCAGGAGTCCCAGTCTGTGAAGTGCCATAGGTCTGCTGTTTGGTAAACATGGTTGATCATCTCTCCATGGCAACGATATTTCGTAATGATTGTCCTTCAATTTGACGGATTTCTTCATAATAGAGATTGCCCTTTGATCATCTTGGGATGGCCCTAGTTCACTATCTGCAATACATTCACTGAACTCTCGATTGCAAAAGTTCTTGAACTGTTCGTTCAGCTCATGGTCTGTCCTGATAAGATTTGCTGTGCATTTACTTTCCTTGTGGTCAGAGCCAAGTGGACCATTAATGGCCCAGCCAAATTGGGTTTTGGTTGCATACGGTCCACCACCTTCACTCTGTCTTATCTCCTTTGGTTCTAATGCTTTGATGTTGTCATTCCCCACTAGCAGACCGACTGGAACATCTAATTCAGACACTTGAATTCCATGTAGGTGGGGCCACCTGTCAACATCATCTTGCTTTGGGACATCTTCAGCTGACACTGGTAAGGATTTAACTGAGAACACTGTGGGCAGTTCAACAAGGTTTTCCTCTTCAAGGTCAAACAACTCAAGGCTTACTAAGCTGCTCTTTGTAATACTGTTTTCCTTTTCAATGGTCGTTAGAGAGAATTCTGTTTTCTTGCCATGGAGGCCCAGTTGTTTCAGGAGTGCTTCGGTACAGAATGTCGAATTAGATCCTCCATCCAGAAAGGCATGAGTCACTACAATATTACGACTACCTTCAGCTTTCACTTTCACTGGCACAACAGCTAATCCAATCCTTGATCTGCTGACCCCGAAGGAACTACACTGTGTCTTCTCAATCTCAACAAACCCATTGTTTATACCAGTCATCTCACTTTGATTGGTATCCTCTGACTGCCTTTCGCTGTTGGGGGGAGGTGGAGGGTGTAAAATCATAGCATGCTTCCCTCCACAGTCAGTGCATGCAGCAGGTTTTCTACAATCTCGTGCTCGATGATAAGGAATCAGACAATTGAAGCAAAGTCCCTTTTTCTTTGCAAACTCTTCTCGCTCGCTGTAAGACTTTTGTTGGAACATCTTGCATTCTCGTAACACGTGGCTGCTGTGGCAAAAGATACACTTGACTGGTCTAGAATATCCTGATTCTTTCTTCTCTTCCTGCTTATCCTTTTTAGCATCAGTTTTGCCGGTTTGAGTACCGAAGCTAGAACCTTTAGGCCTGACAGGAGGTTTCTTCTTGTGAGATTCTTTATCTTTCAGGTTGCCTGATATGTCTCCAAACACTGGATGTGTTGCTGCACGAGCTTCCCGTTCGACAAAGTTAGCAATATCATCAAGTGTTACTTGTCTGTCTTCCCTTTCACTGATGTTGTCAGCCGTAAAGCGCCATCTTTTCCGGGCATCGTATGGCAGACGATTTACAATTCCTCTCAAGCTATCTGGGTTATCTATCTTACTAAGGTATTTAGTTTCTTTTAGTGTGTTCCTGCAGCTGGTCAAAAGCACTGAAAACTTCTGTAAGGCTTCCCCATCTTCGGATTTAATTTGTGGTCCATTCACAACCTTGTCAACATATGCCGAAGCGATCTTGTAGGGTTGGCCGTACCTGCTCTTGAGGAGCCTCCTTGCTTCCTGGTAACCTTTATCTGAATCCATCAGTGAACAGCTCTGTATAAGCTCTTGAACAGCTCCTGAAGTGTACTGGGCTAAATAATACAACCGTGCACTGTCGCTATCTGTCCGTGCTTCTATCAATGTCTCAAATGCTTTCACAAACTTGTTGTACTCAATTGGATCTCCGCTAAACACGGGTACTTCAGGTTTGGGCAGTGTTAGAGTCAAGGCACTCCTTTGTTGCTGTACCACCAGTTCTTCGATACACTTAATTTGCCTTTCTTGAATAGTCATCATCTTAGCAAAGTCATCTTCCTTTGTAAAGGACTCGTCCCTTTCAGTCTCCTTTTTCAATGTGGTTAACACAGGGAGTGTAACTAGTGGTCGCGCTTCACTTGGCCATTCTGGTGCCAGCGGATCAAGAGGAGATTCTTCAGCCTTAATCTTCAAGTTAGTAATATGATCAACTTCTTCAATCTGTTCTTCAACTTCATCAATGTGAGACAGTTCACCACGCTCGTTTGCCTCTGCTTTGGCATAAACTTCCTCCCTTGCAGCTGACTGGGCTAGTTCCATCTTCATTTTCAACATCTCTTCTTGTTGCTTCAAGTGAAATTCTTCTTCCTCCTTTATTTTCTGTAACTGAAGCTTTCTCTCTGCTAATTCCTGCTTCTCCTTTAACAACTTCAACTTTGCTTCAAGGGCCTTACGGTTCGCTGTTTCCTCGATAAGCCTTCTTCTTACTGAACTAGATGAGCTGCTGGTATGGGACACCTTCGACACTTTACTTGACTTTGAAGCGCGAGGAACATTCACTTGGCTGATTGAATCCAAAGGTGTGACTTCATCTTGCAGTTTTAGCACTTTCTATGGCATAGATCCACATGGAGATCTTCTCCTTTATTTCACAAATCGCTTCGTTCTCCTTCTCATAATACTTCAAAGATTCATCAATTTCATCATCATTGGTAAGGATGTCATGAAGCTTCTTGTGGATATCTTCGAATTTCTCCCAGGATTCTAACAGCTCCATGAATTTCGATTTCACTTCGTCCATATTGCTCTCTTCTGTCATCAGATCCCGGAGATCGTTTGTTTTCTTTGTCAGCGACGCTTTGAATCCAGCTCTGCTCTTCTTGAGGCTGATAATCTTCTCACTGAGTTGTCCATCCATGTCAAATCTCTATCACACTTTGAAACGGATCCGTCGGTTTCTTGCTAGATAAGCTCATGTTTTCCAGTTTCTTGAAATCCCAGTTGTTTAAAACTAATGTAGCCGCTGAATCGATTGGTAATTTTCAAAGTCTTTAATCCAGGTTCATCAAAGTATACGGCATACAAATATGTTTCTGAAAGCAAAATTACACAATCGAAGCTTGCAAACGCGAAGCAAATAAAGGCAAAATGAAAGCATACAAAGTCCAAATAAACCGAAATATCGAACACTTACAAACAATCTGAGGGTTTCGTCAAAATCCATAGGATGACAAGCGATTTACACTCGCAATCTTCGAAACAAAATTATCACCAACATGGCTGGACAAGATCACTCGTTCGGCCTGGTAACAACTAAGAGTTCTGTAATGTAAAATTCACGAAATGTCCGCTTGGAACCTACAGTATATACAGCTGTTTCGGGAAAGGTTGTCCAAAAGAAGGGTAAGAGCGTTCGCGACAATGCCGAAAGGTAGTATGGGAGATATTCAATAAAATAAATTCAACTTGTAGTGAACGCCCAGAATCGAAGATGCCACGACCGTCCAGTGAAGACCTACGGTAGCGAGCTATTTGGATGAAAGAGTTCTCTAGGATATAGCGTAGATGAAGTGGCAGTACGCACAGGCTTATGCATGTTGAAGCTCTCTCTCGCTATCACGCTACCAAAACACGTCCAAAACAAAGGGTTCATTAGCGATGGCTCTGCACGTGCACCACGATTTTTGGTACATTTCTCCGACTTTCTCTGCAAAGCATGACATAAAATAAGTAAGGTTAAAGTCGTCAGAATCATGCTTTCTCTGTGAGTCCTGAACCCTTTGTTACTAATCATGGTCTGGATCATTTGACTGAATTTTGAAACTCACTTATATCTCAATGTCAGTAACAAAGCGTGAGCATGTATTTCTAGCTGACGTTTTCGATAGCATTGCCGTCATGTTTTCGTTGACTCAAACTGACAGTTTACCATAATGCCTTTCGGCATTGTCGCGTACGCTTTTATGCTTCTTTTGGACAACCTTTCTCGAAACAGCTGTATGTAGCACTATTGGGCTCTCACGCTTTGAGAATGAAGAATAGTCATCGTGTTTTGCGTTTTGGGGCATTCACGTTTTCAGAACGAGGAACATGCATTGTCCTTAGATCAGTGAAGGATTTATTAGTTGCGGTTACACATCGTCCGTTTCCCGTGGTAAAGGGCTCTTTACCTCGCGAAAATCACAAATCATGTGTGACCGTCATTTCGCAAGGTAAACTTACCGCGCTGTATCATATAAACTCTTGGTCTTCGGCCATCGTAGCTTGATTAAAAATATAAAACAAACAATGGTGATAAACATGTTAAAAAGACGATCAGAAGAATCACCCATAACATTTACCGAGGTAAATACCTAGGTTTTTCAAGTACCCCAAACTCAACGAATTGTTTAGCAGACATCGCTCCAAATAGGCAGGAGACCCAATGGCCGGATAGTTAGTGCGCTGGACTCTGGATATAATAGTCTGAGTTCTATTGCTAGCCGGGCTCACTTTGTTACGTTTTTGGACAAGACACTTTTATCTCACAGTGCCTCTCTCCATCCATGCAAGTGTATAAATGGATACCGGAGAATGGAACGTCCGCCCATTGTTTTTTCCTTCCGCGATACTTGTGTTGTGTTTAATTATATTGTTGTCATAATAAACTTCTCCTAAATACATAGGAAGATAAATTATGCTTGGACATCGCCTCAATAGTATTTTGTTTTTCTGGGTACGATCCTCAGCGATCCTGCTTAACATGTTTTCGTTTTTCGTTTCCCTTTTGCCTGCTCAGGCGGGAGCAGGTCGTCGGTGAAATCACAACTACACTCAAGGTCAATTAAAAGTATTTTACCACATAATTGTTTATCAAAACTCAATCGTTCCTTGACAATGACATGAAGTTGTTCTGTTGCACGAACAACATTTTCGGGAATGGTAGTAACTTTGACCATGGGATAGTCGGGCAAAGAAAGGCCTGAAGACACCGAGGTAACGGTGAACAGGTAAGATTTAAAGCTACAAACTACCTAAAATGTGGAATATTGATGAGTAATCTTTGTCTCGGCGACAGGAAGGAGAATTACTACCATAAGCTTGCTCGAGGTCCGAAACAAATAATGCGTAAAAGAACAATTAATAACGCCGCAAATATTACCATGCTAAGAAATCTCAATCTTTCAAACGGTACAAATATAAACCATCAACTGTCTTAAAAAGCTTCAGTAAATTAATGGTCGCAAAGATATGACTTTTAAAGTTCGTCACTAGACGTTCTGATCAATTTTCCCCAATCTCGTAACCGTTCTTCAGGTTTATCACCTGGTTGGTGTTAAGTACTACTTCTAAACAATTCTTTTGAAACGTTCTAACGGTCTATTTATATATGATTTGTGCAGTCTTAAATTAGCTTAAATTGTCCGAGATATTTCACTAATTCTATTATGATACCAAATTATAGTTACCCAAGGTTGACGAGGTGTCAAAAAGGAATTAGATTAATTTAGATGGATTGTGAAACACCATTTTGCAGAAATTACTACATGCCTTGTTAATCAAAGGCGGCTTTTACCTGACAGGGATCAATGTTTTATCGACGTCCACCCAATATATCATTGGTTTCCTTGTCAATCAACGTGTTTACTACCATCTCATATCCCTTAACGTTAGACGCACTTACTTTTGGCACTGATACATTCTCGAGCAGTTATTTACATTTACAAGTTAACTATGCGCAGAAATAGGGCTATCGAATATTTTCAGGCAAAAAGAAATTTACTTGAGGATGAAGCTAATAGCTTCTGCTTCAGTCTCGACGTTTGTTTCGTCTTCAGGTTCAGCTTCATTCTCCTCATCAGACCCGACAACATCCTCCCAGGAGTCAACAACAATGTCGTCTCGAGATACTTCTTCACCCTCCTCCTCAGGTCCCATTTTAATCTCCTCGTCAGATTCTACCTCAACCTCCTCTTCATCTTCCTCAGCTGTTTTAGGGGTAAGTTCTTTGACTAAGAAATATCAAAAGTATATCACCATTAGAAATAAGAAATTAAATAACCTGAAAGGTATAGTTAGATGCTCCACTCTTGAATGATCCATGCTCACGCAAGTGGATTTAATCTAAGTTACTCAAACAAACATGTACTTTAATTTACTCCAAAAATAAGTTTAGTCGTATTGACGGCTCAAAACATTGGATTCGAAAACACACTCTTAAGAACTCATAAATAAATTACCTTTTTTTTGCGAGGTTGCCCCTGGATGTTTTCCAGTCCTTACCAGGGCCTGAATAAAACAATAAGCAACTGGTTAGGCACAAACCTTGCGGGGCATACTAAACGTTTAATTTCGCATTCTCACTCCTTTTTAACGGAATTCCTAATGACGCTGACAGTTACCACTTAGAAACACAACCTTTTAGCTACTGGAATTTAGTTACATAGTGACGATTGCTTTGTTGTTATGACGACAAAAGAAAAACGTATAGAGTGGTGCAATTCAAAATACGCCACGCATCCTACGTCCCTAGTCACTCTAATGACCAGGAAAATAACTTCTAGTCGTAAACGAGGCTTTCCTGGCCAGCATAGTGTAAAGTCTCGGAGTACTCACGTCACTCTACAGGTGGTGTATCTAGCATATCATGCATGTATACTTGTACAGAAGGAGTTGACAAACAAAACAACACACCTGGATTTACATTTCAAACGAATTGCTTTAAATAGGAAACAAAACCGTTTGCAGGTTCAGCAGAAAAAAATATAGCCTGCATGTAATATCTAAGTAAGCAAAAACCTACCTGTAATGCCTTGTCGTAAAAGTTCTCCTTTTCATGGTCTCCAATAGTCCAAGCTATCTGTTTGACGTCAAAGAGGAACTGTTTCATTTGAGGGGGTTCCATCACAGCCTGCTTCACCTCCCACACGTTGTCATAAAAACTGAGTGCTTCTTTTCCATATCTTCTGAACATTTGCTCTTTCTCAAGTTCCTTACATAAGCAGAGGATTCCATTGATTATTCTTTCCCTTGCTACACCAAACTCCTTCAACTTCTCTCCACCTTTCCCTTCTTCCCACTGCGTTTGCCAAGTACTTAACAAGCTCTCTTGGAATTCTGGAATATATTCCTCCTCACCAGCATTTCGGTACAGCTGTTCTACCTTTATTTTTAGTGTCGCTTTATCGTAGCCATCTTTCTTTTCGCCCACAAAGTCTGGTCTCACAAGAACTTTTTTTGTACAGCGCCAACTTGATGTTGTTGTGCTTCGCGAGCTTTTCATGCTCGGCAAGGTTAATGCAAAGTTTAATTGTCTTGTCCAAGATCATAATTCTTTCTTTTAGCATCTTATTAAGCACACTGTTATCTCTTTCCTGGTCAAACTCCTCTTGAAACTGTTCCTCACTTGCACTCTGCATCTCTTGATAGAACCACAAGGCGTCTTTTTCTGTCTCATTCTTATCTTTTTTGTCACGAACGAGGTACAATAATTCGTCAATTATCTCTCTGTTGTAATCAGTGAAACTAAACAGCCCAGAACGTCTCTCTTCGTTCCAAAACCGTCGGCAAAATTCCAATGCATCTTTTCTGAGTTGTTCCTTCTTCTCAAGATATGATGGGAGACATCGTTTCATCTTTCTTCTTTTCGCCGTGAAGTCATACATGTCCTCAACACCAGTGATAATCTTTCGCCATACTTCACTATGGTTTCCTGCACCAAGGGACTTCTCCATGTTCCAAGCTTCAAGAAACAACACCAAAGCTTTCTCGAATTCTCCAAAGTTGGCTTGAAGCACTGCTCGCTGGAAAATGCTACGCACGGTCAGTGGGTGATTCCCAAGAAGCTTCATCCTTATGTTGTAAGCCCTTTCTGCAGGTTCAACCGCTTCTGAATACTTCTTCTGAAGCACGAGACCATTGGCAAGATTTCTACAGACCTGAGCTTCGTCATGAAGCCCTGAAAGTTTGAGTTCTTTCAAAAGTCTAAGTGCATCTCTGTAATACTGCACTGCCTTCTCATACTCTCCCTGATCTTCATATGCTGTGCCGATTTGACTCTTGTACATTGGAATGTTAAAGTGGTACTCTGAACCAGCCAACTCCACTTGCATGCAGTATGCTATACTGTAAAACATGAGTGCTTTCTCCGGTTTGTGGAGGTAGGAATGGCAGTTTCCAATGGCACTGTAGCACCTTGCAAGATCAGTATGAACTTTAAGGAGTTCCTCTGAAAATTGCAACGATGACTCCAAGCTTTCTAGTGCCTTCCTGTAGCTTCTTTTTTTACAGTAGATTTCCCCCTCAGAATACAAGAGAAGTCCTTTGGTAAGCCTGAAGGATTCACTGGATTTGTCTTGAACTTTCTCTAATGAACAGGACGCTTCTTTCAAAACTTCATATGCTTTCTCAGTTCCATCAACATTTAACACTTGGCAAGCTTCCCAACATTTTAGCTGCGCCCGGGATAGAGAACCTGTACACGGCCAAATGTTTTCGTTTCCTTTTTTTAAAAAAAAAATAAAATAATAAAGGTCAGCCTAGAGCAGGTGTACATTCATCTGCTGGTGTCTTCACTACTCAAACCAGGGCCCTGGCCTGCTAAAACCTGATTTCTGAATTTGGGTATCACTGCATACAAGTCCTTACAGTCTATGCGATCCGATTTCATTTTGTTGTGTAATAGTAATTGGACCGAGTGGAGTACAATTCAGGGAGTAATCGAGCGAGTAATATTGAAATCGGACGAGCGCGAAGCGCGAGGCCGATTTGAAATTACGAGCACGATTACTCCCTGAATTTTACGACACGAGGTCCAATTACTAATTAATCGTATCTATAAGAAATTTCGGAAAGAAAATGTATTCTGAGAACTTTTGAACGAAAACGTCTGTAGCGCTTTTCCTAAGTTTTGAAACTGTAGAAAACATTGCTAAGGAAGCCCTTGAAGCGCGCGTAATTGGCGTGAAAATCACGTGGGTATCCAATTACAGGTGTCCGATTACAAAAGTTCAAATCGGACAGCTGTAATTGGACACCCACGTGATGGCGCGCCGATTACGTGACAAATAGGCGCGCGGAGAACCAATCACGATCGAGAATTTTGTTATAGATACGATCAATACAGAAAACTCAAGGAGACTTTAGTAATAAGCGTGATCAAGGTAGGATTGTACAAAAATCTTATATCAGTTCAAACACGTATAAATATTCCAATAGATAGGAGACTTTTTCTTAAAGTGCCTATGAAATGAAATTTTCGCCTACTTTTTTATTCTAAAATATTGAAGTCTGTGATCCTCTGATTCTTAATTTTCGAGTTTGGGCTTCGAACAAGCGCGTACGAATTTTTTCTCGAGCTTCAAAGTTGGCCAATTCGAGTCAAAATGTGCGACATTCCGCGCGCGGTCAAAATACGGTATGCAAATTAGTGCGGTTGACGTCATAAGGTGTGTAAAACATTCAAGCCATCAAAATAAGCGAAGGAGTGGGAAGTTTTTCGTTATCGGAGGGCCTGTTATAGCCAGCTGCAAAACACCACTTACACGGTAGGCACTGTCTTGCTTATATTTTCGAAAGCTGAAGTCAGAAGAGCACATTGTTAGCGATTTGTTCGGATTCACCGGCCCAACTGTAAAGCGACGAATGCGTCCGTGTTGTTCCCTCCATTTCGAACAAAGTTTCTATCGACGGCTTTTAAACAGTAGAGATCCTCTGCAATGGAGATGTCTCAATAAAGATTTAGGCCCCGTTTACACGGGTCCGGACATGTCGTTGCACGGACAAAAACTTGTACGGTTCCACCTTGCGTTTACACGGGACTGGCGGAACTGGACGAATTTTTGAACGGCCAAGTGTGCAAGTTTGGGACCTGAAAAAAGTAGGTCAACTTTTTGACCGGCACGGTTCCATATTTGTACGGACCCGTGTAAACACCCGAACCGTGCAACTTTTTGTTCAGATAGCGCGGTTATGGCCTGGATTCAAATACCGCAGCTGGTCTAAAATTTGCACGGATCCGTGTAAACACCACTGCAACAAAATTTGCACGGCTCCATGTAAACAGGCGGTCCAGGAACAAAATTCGTCCGTACAAAAATTTGCCCGGACCCGTGTAAACGGGGCCTTAGTGGTGGTAATCTCGAGTCTTCACACGAACAGGAACAAACTGAAAGGGAGCAAAGATTTCTTTTGAAATAATATTGGCCTCGCAACATTGTGATTTGTGTGATTTTGCAGGCACGCATGATTTCGGCTAATGATTTCTTGCAGACTTATAACTTAACATTTATGTTATCAGGACATGTTAGCACGATAATCCTAATGCGAGAATGCGATAGCAAATATAGGGGAATTTGTTTCAAGAGAGCTTTTATAATAACTCAGAGCCGAAAAATATAACAAATCCGTGTTTTCCTCGGGTTGCTTCAAGACGTCTTGTTACCGTTCGTCGAGATGTTGATATAAGGATCTGCGGAGGGAGAGAGAGAGAAATCCCGCGCCGGTTTTCTGCGCTGCGCCCTGACTAACAGAACACCTGGAAGAGGCTAGAGAGAAAGCGAAAAAAAAAAAAAACAGCCCACGTTGGTAGGATCAGGAAAATAGTACACTGCATTCGAATCGTGTTTGGTTTGCCTTATAACTATAAACCAAATTTATCATCATTCGAGCCAAGCCGTTCGGTTAGCGCGATGTCTGTTGCGTGACAGTTTCGCGATACAAATCGGGAGTCACGTTGCAGAACAAGAGGGTCCCCTATACCTCTTCTGAAAACAGCTTCACGTAAAAGTAATTGGGCTATTCACGCATCACGCAAAATTCGAAAAACAGCTTCACGTTCACAGAAAAAAGCAAGAAATCACGTTTCACGTAAAAATACAAATCATATTCAAGTTGCACAAAACTAATATACAAATACCATGACAGTCATTACAAAAATGTATTTAAACATTTCAGTGGCTTTTCACGTTCTAAATGTTTTTTTTTCTCGACTCTGTGAATAGATTGTAATGTGATGACCATTTTTGAGCTTTTTTGTGTTTTATTAACACTCTATTTCTTTTCAGTTTTTCCCTGAGTGTAAAAACGGAACTTGTTCTATCCCAGATTCGCGCATGCGGTATTTGAAAAGACATGCATTGTTAATGGTGAATGCAGCAACGGGAACTGTACATCATGGTGCATACAACAAGAACAAACGAATCTTTTTTAAGAGAAACATAATGTTTTCACCCCGGGAAAACGCGTGGAAATGTCAAATCTTGAAGCCATCTGTAGCATGAATAGATGATACACGCAGTGGCATGAGAAGGCATCGTAAACTTTAAGTTCGTCCCAAGGGTATAGAACGAGATATTAGAAAGTTGTTTCCAGCCATTGGAAGTCATTTTTCGTTGTTTGTCTACGAAATAATAATTACTAACATTTTTTAGTGTAATGTACAGTTGAATTGGTCACTTTTTATTTGCAAAACGTAATAGTACTTAGCAACAGTACTGAGTTTAAAACCTTAAATCCTGCCTAGTTTTTTCCAAAAGCTCACATCTAAGACATGTTGAAGTGAACTGTATTTGGTAATCGGTCTTTCTACACCTTTATTGCAGGGAAAAAACTTAATTTTGAGCTCTGCAAACACGGTACTCACTTTTCATTAATAATTGTTTGAAAGTCAACTCCTCCACACTGAATCGAGTGAGTACTGTTGCATTCACTGTTAGCGTGCTGTGACGTGACTTTCGTGAGAAAGTACCATAATTCTCGTGTTGAAAAATATTTTGCTGGTTTTCTTCGTTGATACTTTGAGGAAATTGAATTAGCACTGTCTTCCTTTCGCCGCTGAGTACTGTGCGATAACCAATGGATGCTGACGTCACTACCCGGAAAAAGTATAGCGCCTCAGTATCTTCCTACTCCTTGTAACGTGCTGTAATAAATGTCAAGGTGATCACTAAAATTGTCCTAGATATCAAATTTGAAGTTTAAATACTTGAAGTATCTGCACAACTGTACGTTACAATGTAAACAATTCGTTACGTATCCAAATCAAGCGACGCCATTACCACTGCCATAACATACAAAAGTTTCTACATTATTTGAGATCAACACCTTTCCCGGTGGGTCCAAAACAAAAGGAATTGAAACATACGGAAAAGCCGTGTAAAACTCTTTGAAATACCTTTGGAATCTCGGATGTTCACATTTCTGGGTCCTAAATGCACTTAGGACTACAAAAACATACTAACTGAGCATTTTTTCCATGAGACTTGAAAATCAAAGAATCGTGAACAAAAGTCCTTGGAACACTTCTAATTTAATCTATGTTTTAATACTAAAGTTTGGAAAAAAAAAAGCGCTGCTTTCCTTTTAAAAATGGGCTACTTTCCCCCTCCCCTCCATTACAATGTTGACAATCAGAAAAAATTCCACGTAGTACTTTTCAACGTTGTATAGGGGGCGGGGGCAAGGTCAGGCAGGTACGGAGCCCAGTTAGGGCCACTCAGTTTTCTTCGTCAACTTATCCTTTCATGACTCGTGTTTTTATGAAACGACTTTTAAATTGCTTAGCACAACTTTGCTTTTTGTGGCACTACTTCAAATTTTAAATGGCACGACTTCAACTTTTTTGGCGCGACTTCAACTTTTTTGGCACGACTTGACTTTTCTGGCACGACTTCAACGTTATTTGGCACGACTTCAACTTTTTTAGCACGACTTCAACTTTTTTGGCACGACTTCACCTTTTCGGCACGACTTCAACTTTTTTGGCACGACTTCAACTTTTTTGGCACGACTTCAACATTTTTGACACGACTTCAATTTTTTTGGCACGACTTCAACGTTTTTGACACGACTTCAACTTTTGGCACGACCCTCATTTTTTGGAACGACTTCAAGTAAACGGCAAGGTTCCAAGCAAGGTTGTTTGTTTTGAAGAGACTGCTCAGAAGGCGCGGGTTCACTGCCCACATGGTTCGCTTGAATCAAAATGGAGGGACATGGTGAGGTGGACAGCAAGGTGGATGCCTTGGATACGATGGAAAAGGTGAATAATTTATATATCACACCTAGGAATCATATTTTGTATTCAGTACTCAAACTATCTTAACCTTTTTAATTCCTGCTTTGTGTCGTGGAAAGCAACTTAAGCTCTCTGTGATTTCTACAGCCTTGCCGCATCGCAATAGGGAAGGTTTTGCAAGCCATTTTAGTCTTCGTAGTGCTGACTGATCCACACATGCAATGTATGATTATTGCCTAAGGGTGGCTGCCCATGCAAAGGAAGATTTGTGCAATTCGAGCGATGTATTGGAGAATTTATAACGAGAACATTCTACATGTTTAGTTGAAGAGTGATGATATGAACATGCTTGCTTTCTAGCTCTGATTTTCATGTAGAATCCCTTCTTTATTGTTTTGTCAATCCTTATTTGAAGAATGTATTTTGCTTGTCTAGTCGCTCTTGGCAGTAATATTTGTGAACTGAATCAACAGTCTTTTTCTTTTAATAAAGTATTTTATTTAATGATTTATTTTTACATTTGAATTTGGCAGAAATGATTTGCCGTTTTATTGGGGAAAGCGTATCCTAATGTCCTAAGTTGCTTATGTGAGCAGACCGAAAGAAAAATAATAAAATGTCGATCAGTTGATGCACTGGCCAAAGGAACTGTTTGTTACATGTATGTTTGCATGTCATACATGACACTGTGCGATATGCGACATGTGCTATTGGTTTAAGTTCCCTCGTCTTCTTCAGTTGCAACATATAACTGACTTACAGTTTTAAGGTCTTTTCTCTGTGGTTTAAAACACGAAGAAATAAGCAACTTGGATGTGCCAGTCCCTTACTGTCACCTTCTTCAACTTATTGAAAAAATATTTTCCTTGGTGGATAAGGTGTGCTTTTATAATCTAAAATTGTGCATGCATTTGTGCAATTAACACCGTAATAATAAGAAGTTTTGTTTGTTTTTTACTACTATTATATTGTTAACAGCCGTCATAGGGAACTTTATTACTGATATAATTTGCACAAATATCCGTGATATTAATGTAATCAAATGCGTAAACTCTAAGACAAAGGTCAGACCTTAATACCAAGGATGCCTTTGACATTCTTTTGTTAGTTGAAGAAGGTCTCAGAAATCAACTGAAATGTCCAAGTCTTTATATTTCTAGCTAGAGACAGCTGTTTATTTTTGCTGAAATGTAAACGCGCTTGGCTACAACCAGTCTATATTTTAGATATCATACGTACTTTCCCAAATTTTTTAGTAACAATCGTCTTCCTTCGGTGACAATATGCTGTTCACCATGTTGTCAACTATTTTATCAAATTAAAAATAATAGGATTGCTTAATTTCATAGGTTTGTACCTTTTTAAGAGGAAGAGGACTTTCAGAAGAGGTAGTTGCGAAATTTCAGCAAGAGAAGGTGTGTTCTTAAAAGAGCTGATTCCAACAATCACCATCCTTCTTTTTATTAA
>JAHPZR010038585.1:27500-33073 GCA_019787425.1 Platygyra sinensis | reverse complement strand
GATCACCAAGTTCGAATAAGGTTAGATTTTGTTAAACATTTAAAGCCAAAAATAAGCGAAATTAGCTTTACACTTTGTTAGATTTAATATTTATCCGAGTAGAAAATGCGCGAATTCTTCACCAGTTCCTTTCACCGTCTTGGAATTGTGATCAGATCGAACTCGTCATTAACTCTCTCGGTAACTTGGGAGTTGCTGAGTAAATGGTAAATGGCCAATCCGAACGGAACTTATCACGAGGGATTTTTGCTTACCATTTGCACAGACCATTGACGAACTGGTTTCTCCTTGTGAATGAAAAAAAAAACGAAATCTCTAGATAAAAAGCTTTAATAAAGAAACGTCAAATTTTGGTGAGAGGCATATATCATTATCATATCAATTGCTTCTCACTGCGAGCACACAGAAGTATCTATAACTGCAGAGAGCTATATAGCTGTGTGTTAAGTCCAAGAGTTTTGATATTGGTAAATTGATGCCTATTTATTACTCATTTATTCATCTTCCAGCCGGACAAAAATGAGAATGGGTACGGTGATGCATGCGATGGACCAGGAAAGGACAAGTAAGGAAAATCCGCTAATTTACAATTAGACCTGGGTTCCTGTCGCCTATTATAATCATCAAATATTTTCGCTGACACGCGATTGGTTCAAACGAGTCACTTGACTGAATATTCCCTATTGACTTTCTCCAATATTCAAAACTCCGCATGTTACAACAATATTTGAAGAATGACAATCACAGTAGAGTGCATTTGACGTAAAAATATGCTCGGATTGGACAATATCTGCGCCTGGAAACGAAAAGTTTTCCACTTCTTCGCTCTCGGACAACTGCTCGCTTCTCGGAACAGATAATTTCCGCGGACAATTATCCGAGCATACTCTTCCCGCAAATGGAGGCTACTGATTATATAACTATCAAAGTCGATAGAAAACAATAGCCAGTTGTCTAATTATTTTAGCATAGCGTAAACACACTCAATGGTGTAATTATCAACAAATTTCTATTTTAGAAATTCCACGAAAAAAAACGTAGATGAACAAATAACCATTAACTAAAGTAAACATTCTAAACTGGTCATCACGAGCTCGAGAATACTGCTCCTAAATCCTTCCAAGCAGGCTACAACAAATAGAGTGTGCACCAGGCCCCGACGCAATGAAGTGAAGCGGCATAAAGTATTACTGCATCCTCCGGAATTGGATGCTGGGACGAGTCTGTCAAAACTTAATCCATGTATGCACTCTTTCTAATTATTTTAAAAGTTCTACGAATTCATATATACTTATGAGAGCAAAAATTATTCTCAAAAAAATAACATGGAATCGAACCAGGCTGGCACTCGAACCAACGTGATTTCCCATGGCACGAACTCAATATTCCACAGTCGTTAAGTAATGTACATTGAAGGGGTTATGATTGAGTGTTTTGATGTTTTCAGAGACGGAGATGGAGTCCTTGACGAGTTTGACAACTGTCCTGATTTGCCAAATGGTGATCAGGGAGATGCCGACGGAGATAGGAAAGGTAAGATGTGATTTCGTGGCAACAGGAAGTGAAAAGAGTATTCTTAGCTTTAATAACGGCCTGCCCCCATCAGGGAACTACAGAGAGAAGATAACTGGTAGCTTTCACGCGTCTTCAGCAACAGGATTCTGATTTGCATTTATGAAATACCTTGTCTTATCGCGACCTGTGTTTAGAATATGGCCTGCTACTATTTGTTCTTTATGCGATGGGAATACACCCAACAATAACAAGCATCTATTACCAGATTGAGCAAGAGAGTTTTTTACGATAACTGCAGAAATTCTCGCGCGCTCATTGGTTAATTTTCATTATCAATAACGGGTCACATACATGAATTTTAATTTATGCGATGCGTCAACGAGCGATAGCGAACAATTTGAGAATTTGTTTTCGTAAAAAACGTCTGTCCTGTTTTTGACAATGAATTTCGTCATAACATTGTCAAAGTAGTCTGCGGATCTACTCGGCTATCACCAAGTGGATCCACGTACCTTGATAATGTAATGACAAAATTCATGATCAATAACAGGACAGACCCATAAAAAACTGACGTCAAGTTGTTAAATTTACACTTGTAAGACTAGAAAAGAATTAACTAATGTTGCGTATAGTTAATCTATATTAGCTCTAAAGTGATCTCTGGAAATGACTTTTGCCAAGTCGAGAACAATTGCCAAGTTTCAATAATTATAAACTGCGAGTGATATTGTAAGGAGTGGCTCCATTAATTCAATCATATGTCTTACAAGGCGATGCGTGTGATGACGATCAAGATAATGATGGGATAACCAACATACGGGACAATTGTGCCATGATCAGCAATCCTCTTCAGGAGCATGACCAGCTATTCTATGACGTCAAAGGTATGCAACAAGAGATTCTTCAGTTGTCAGGGAAACAAAATAAATGGCGGTAAAGGGTTTAATTAAGTCATGTGGAACAAGGTCGGAGACATCCATGTATGTGTTACAATTACTAATTCAAGATAGAAATTGGATTGTACTGTGTTACAATTTCTGTCTTAAATTAGTATTTCGCTCTGCATGTATTTGCATCGAGCACTCTTACGATCGTGTGAAACCTTTCACATTTTAGTTTGTTTATGTGTTACAATTATAAAGATACACTTATCGCTTTTTTGGACTCGCTTTTACGGTGCTTGCTTCAGTCATGTTTTCCAGCTTCATCTAACAAGGCCCACAGTGTTCCAACTATTTATCTGTTACTGAAACAAAACTGCCTAAGCACAAAAGAGGTCCATAAACGAATGAAAACAACTTCCCGCGAAGTTTTGCTCTATCCCATTTGTTGCTGTTGTTTCTTTTAATTCTCGTTGTTTACATAAGAGCAAATGCGAACTCCGTGTTAAAAATCCGCTGTGCGAGGTGAGTGCAGGCGCAAAGTCGAATGGATAGATCGAGCGGCAAATTAACCTCGTTCCCAGGGCCTGTTCCCTGGGAACGGGGTTGGCGGCAAACGAGGCTTCCGCGCCTCCCTCCGTCGCTCTTCGCCTAATCCTGTGCCTGCATTGCCTTCATTCACATCACTCAGCGGATGCTCCCCACCCAAAAACACGTTTGAGCCTGTGAGTTGGAGAGGGCTCCCAGGTTACTGCACACTGAAATCCTCAAAAAGACTATTCTGCCGCTTGATATTTGAACTATCTGCTAATGGTCTTGGTCACTGCATCATAAAGTGAGGGAGTCCGGGGTACTCCCATATAAAATGATGGGGGTTGCTTATTGTAACTTTTATGGGTTAAAAATGCGGTTGTGGTTCTTCTTAGCGTGTTAAGCCTCAAAAGGTCTATTAGAGATCTTCTGCGGTACCTTTTAGGGTATTGAACAGAAAAATAAATATGATTGAGGAGATAATGTGTTATGAAAGAATTGTTGCCTGTTAGGGAAGAAAATAATTTCAAGCCACGCCCACAAAACAGGATCTTGCTACCTCTTGGGCGTTCTTTTCAAAATTTCCACGAGCACCCCTCTCTTTTTTATTTGGGAGCCCCCCCCCCCCCCCCGGATAGGGTCTCAGATGCGTCATTCGTTGTATTGGAGCATTATTGCAGTTGTGAAAAGTGATCTGATCAACCATGACGACACGAGCGTGAGACAAAGATTAATTTAGTGGTTAACCTATACCTAATACATTTTACACAACTTCAGCTAATCCCGTGGGTGACGCATGCGTGGATGACTTTGATGGTGATGATGTCCCGGATGTTGATGACGCGTGTCCTCATGTCAAACACATCAGTAAAACTAGCTTCCTGAATTACTTTACCGTGGATCTTTATCCAGGACACAGCGATCCCAAACCAGAATGGAGAGTGGCGAAAATGGTAAAGCGTATAAACCTAAACCAGAGTGTTAAGGCTTTCAATTACTTCTTTTGATGATAGATACTGTAATAAACATGGTTGTCAAACCAAGGAAATAATAAATGGGACTGTTGCTTCTCTCCTCATTGGAAAATAAGCGTCGTAAAAGGAAATTCTTGCTTGTTTTGTATTTTGTTTGGCAGGGTGTTGATGTTGAACACATAACTAACACAAATCATCCCGGAATGCTAATTGGTAAGAGCATTGATTTTATGATTCCATTTTTCCAGTGTTATATAAACAATAGCCTTCTTTAAGCGCGAAAATATGCTAGGATTTTTGTCCGCGGACATTACCTGTTCCGAGAAGCGCACAGTTTTCCGACTGAGAGAATAGCTCGAGGGAAACTGTGAACTTCGAGGAGCAGATAATGTCCGCAAGTTTAGACCAGTGTTAAAATACCTTAAACATAATTTGTGAAGGGCTTTTGTTGATTTTCGTTTCGATCATGACGAAAATGTGGCTTCTTCTTAAAAACATACCCTTTTCGTGGCCAAAATGGCTAACATCAGCTAGAATCGAAACCGTCCTATTTATGGCTAAAACTGCTTAAACTATAAGGTAGTACCCCCCGGACGACTAAGCCATATGGTGAAACCAACCGGCCGCTGTGTATGAACTTCGGTATTTTTCTAAGATGACACTAATTCAAGTAAATATGAAAGATCATATATTTTAACTGCGGAGAAAGATGAAGACATGATGCAGTTATACAGAAAACAGTTAAGCAGTTGTGAAATTAAAATGTGAAAAAAATATATTCAGGCCTGATCTTTCGTACATACACTTGTGCTCTTCACCATTTATGGGTATATTACAAACTCACGAAGTGGCCAGCTACCAGATGGCTTGATAGCTCAGTTGGTAGAGCAATGCACTAGTGTCCCAGAGGTCATGGGTTCGAATTCCGTTCGGGCTTGAACTTGTTTTCATGCTCATGTTAAATTCCACAGCTGCTTAAGTTGTGTGTATAGCTGCGATGATCAATCATGTCTTCATGACTCTAATTATCAACGAGTTTCATTGCTTTTATCTTCTTGTAAAGCTGATTGAGCCGTGAAGCTATTTTGATACTGAGATAGATCGGCCCGCATATACGACATACCAAGTGTACACATTTCTGGTTGAACGCTACGACTCTCCTAAAGTAGCAACGGGAAAAAGATTGCTAGGTTTAAAGTAACAGGGGTCCTGACTTTTAATTGCAACTTAACGGTAAATGTACATGTGAGGTGAAGTTGGAATATCAACTCATTTTCATATTTTCCTGGTAAAATATGCGATTAGCCATCTTACTGAACATGTCGTAGGTTCTACGCGATACGGACCAATGGACTACAGTGGAACAATGTATGTGAAGGACAGCGAAGGGTCGGATTATCTGGGTGTGGTATTTGGCTACCAATCGAACCGAAAGTTCTATGTTGTAATGTGGAGGAGAGAAAACATCAACTTTGGTGAAGAGGATACCAACGCTGGAATAAAAGGACTGCAACTTAAGGTGCGGGGAGTTCAAAGCACAAGCAAGTTGTGCATTGCCGATTAGAACGGATATTGATTTTGTAGAGTTCAGAAACCAGCTGTATTGAAACTAAAACTAAAATACTCACAGTCGAGCCTCTCCGCAATGGTTACCATGGAGACAAAGGCAAGC
>JAHPZR010038585.1:0-22500 GCA_019787425.1 Platygyra sinensis | reverse complement strand
TATTATTATTAATGTGCGGATAACTCGGGTTATTGTAAAATCCAGGTCTTTTGTTACGTGTAATTTTTAAACCTGCAGCGATAAGCCGAAAAAAAAAACATTTCATTATTTTGACAGCAAGCTGCAATCTCCTGAGATAACTTTACGAAATAACTATGGTGTTAAGTAAATGAATACCAAAAAAATGACCAGTTAAAAACCACTGAAAACTACTCCAAATAAAGTTATGTGGTTAATTAGGTTGCGCTCAAGCTTTGTTGAACGTAACTTTTCCGCCGTCATGTATGGTTACATTGAAAAAAGACAGAATTGCAATAGTTTTCATGTTTCTACAAATTGCGATGAAGACTGCTTTTAATTGAAAGCGTTTTGATTTCTATCAACATTAAGTGTCGTCTGTCCTAGTTTCTCACTTCTGTAGTACAGCAGTAGAACGTGCAAAGTTTGCAAAGGGGCAAATTTTCTGGAGAGACTTCTTTCCGTTTATGGACCAGCATGCAATTTATCTTTTCGCTACATTTGCCCCTGGCCAGTGAAATTCTCTCTCAGTTATCAAATATGATCAAATATGACCTTCTTTCAGGTCAATCCCTTTGACTACCTTTCTGTTCCTCGCAGATCAGGTATTAACATTAGATTTATTTTTCCTCAGTTAACATTATGGGGAGTGCAAGTTCCAAACAGTGAAATTATTGACTACATGAAGCTTGCAGGATTGACATGGCCTATCCACAAGGGCCTGGTACGAGCGCATTTCAACATGGAAGACACTTCCGGTTCTGTTATCGTAAGCAAGAAGGAAATGGTTTCCATGGTAATCTCGTTGGAAGGCCTGTCTTTGTTCCTGTAAGTGACAAGTAATGATATCAATTGAGATCAGCGTGGCTGAGTGGTTGAAGCTGGAGTTGTTTCTCGGTAGACCCAGTTCATTTCCTAGGTCAAGCTTGTAAAATGCCAACTGGCCTATTAAATTTAGATGATGATGTATTTGTTTCCTCAGTTGAAGTTCTCGTCTATAAGTAACCTATTGCTACGTTGAGATAAGTTTTGTCTCAACACAGCAAGGAACAACAACATAAAGTTATTTAACCGCCCTATTTGTTAAGAAACTGTAGATCTATTTGGAATGCGTTTCATGTCGGTCTAATACCCAGGGTAAGCCCTCTTAAGTTACTTTTAGACATGGTACCCAGTTCTTACGCGGATATTTCTTCGCGCGGAGCGTGAAGAGGATAAGCGACTCTCTCGCAACTACCTGGGATGAAATGGCGGGAAATGAATTCTGCATATACGCGAGGTTAAAGGGTTGAATATAAAGTCGTTATTTAATCGACGTTGTCTTTGGCGTTGTTGCCATTGTTTCTTAAATTGGCTTCTGCTGCTTGAGTAGTGAGCTTCTGCCTGCATTTTCGCTCATCTGTTTGTTCTGTCCATGTTCTGTTGTCCACGCGTTTGAGCTTTTGTTTGCTTTGCGCTCGCTTTTTCTGGTCATTTCTCTGCCGTTCATTCAATTGTGTACTGTGCAGGGGAGACATCTGTCTCTTATTAAAACTCCTATTTAAGTTTCGAAATGTATTAAAACGTAGCGAGGACCGAAGCTCCTTTGCTTGTAGTTAAAATGTCAAAGAAGACATCCCCACAGCGTGGGAGGTTTTCCTTTGGTTTCAAACAAAACAAACAGATCCTTTACCAAAACATCCACGCAACGCGCGGTTATCATTCGCGCAAGAACTGGGTACCATGTCTAAACTGAGGGAATAACTTAAGATTGATTACCTTGTGTAGAACGCTATATGGGGGATTCACTCTCTTACCTTAATAATCTCTTGGTTTCATCATTTCTCCTCAATCACAAAATTAGTGCAGAAGATAGTTTGACCCAAAAAAATTAACAAAGAAAGGAAGCCTAGTCAGTAGGAGAACACAGTTTGTTTCATTGTGTTCGGTTATCATCCTAAAGATGGGACAAGACAGTTTTAAAGCTTGACCATGAAAAAACTAAACTGCCCATTTTCTTTTGGTCCTCCTTATGATTTCTCACAATACAGTTTCCTATAAAACAGCGTCCACACAACGCTAGAGAAATCTGAAAACGCAGCTTTAAAGGTTAGGCCTACCGCCGACACTCATGCGCCACAAAAAGCAGCTTTTCAGAAACGCTACTCAAACCGTAAGAGTTTAAAAGGGTCGGATTTTCGCCGTTTCCTGTGAACTGAATTAAAACTTTTCGAAATAAAGCTTTTGGAAGACCATAATATCACAGTAATCACGTGATTTCCCTGTCCCAGTTTTCCTCGATCAAACACAAATCCAAGAGGACCAGTGATCGTTGTTTTTAAATTTCTTCGGCATAGTGTGAACGGAAAACATTTAAAATGCGTTTTCAGAGTAAAACTTCATCTTCAAACTCCTGTGGACGGAGCCTAAGTGAGGGTTACGTCTCTTCGCGTTTCTGATCTTTTGTTTTCTTTCCTTATTTTTAATGACAGAGCACCGTGGACAAGAATCGTTTCGTTATTTCATATCCAAACAATCGTCGAAGGAGAAGCATTCAAAGTTCTTTGTTCAGTTCCTGGGCCAAAAGACATTCAGAACTTTAAGGATTTTGGCTCCTGGCCAAGGGACACATGGTTGAAAGGTTCAACAGTGGTACTAGCAAACAAGCGAGCAGAGCATGCGCAATCTTCTGTTTAAGTGCTGAGCAACAAACAGACAAACAAGCGGACCCCTGGGAATGCTATGCTGAGTATGCTATGTTTAACGCTATCAGGATGTCACGCAAACTTGGCGGAAACACATCTACGTTCACTTTTGTATTTAAGATGATATTTATTTCAAGTTGTATATGTTATTCTACGTTCCTACCAGGAATCATTTGCTTTTTTTATTTTATACGCTCAACATTTGTCCACTTTGTCACATCTGCAAATATTGAATTTTCCCTGGCCGAGTCAAAGGGCACTTTTTCGTAATTTTCTTTTTCTTGAAGGCAAAAGTTACTTGAAAGTGATTGGCCCTCATGTCGCCAGGCAACGGTAAAGTTTTAGCGAATGTAGGTGAAAATGCAGATGCAAATTGAAGTACAAACAAAAATACAAACATAGAATGAAAATAAAATAGCCTAAGCCATATGGGCTCAGGAGTGTCAAAATAGTTCTCCCTTGCCACATATGTCCGTTTGAAAAGGGGGACGATGCAAAACGTGCACCCCCCCCCCCCGCCCCGACCGGACCCCTTTTACACGCCCCTTTGGGCCTGCCTTCCTCGTGATATAACACAAGAACATGTCTCTGCTTTGTCAACATAAAAACAACAGTAAACAGCACTGAGTATAATCTGATTTGCCGAAAATGTCTCTGTGTTCGCTACACTAGTTATTTCCTCATGTTGCTATACTCTCTCATTCTTTGTAGTTGTGTTTTCTCCACGTTTGGTGCACAAAGTAATCTAGAAGTTTTAAGTAAAAGGGGGAAATATTGTTGTCTAAGTTTTTGTGTTATAGCTGCATTTCAAGAGAAACGATAATCCTCCATTTCTATTGAAGTAACTCATTGGGAATCGCTTCCCAAGCATCACTGGATTCACTTAATGAATGTAAATGTGTTCGTTAATGGCATTCGGTTAGCGAATTGAGGTCAATATTGTTGAACAAAGGTCAATATTATTGACGCAGTTAAAGGTCAAATAGTTTGTAGGTGCCGAGGTTCTTTGAGGGCTCTCCCAGAGGGGTTGCATATTCCCTTGTTCCATACAAAAATTGGAGTTTCTCTTTTGTGTCTCAAAAATAAGTTAAGACGTTCCCTGAAATTCACTCTTGTCAAGTTCTCCTGTTCCAGAAATTCCGTTACATGTTCCCTTGATCCCCAGAAATGTTCTTTTGTTCTCGGCCTGCAATTAATATTCCTATCATATTTCAGTTTTTGATGGTCAGTTATTTTCAGAAGTTTTAACCTCGCTTGTCATAATAGAAGAAAAAACACCTCTTTCGTCTCCTTGATGAATGTCGCATTACCTAAGGTTCATCAGCAGAAGTTTCTGTTGTTTCTGTAAAAGTGAGGACATCACTTGTCTGTTGAATTTCAATGCTCTCTACCGCAATCTATTTCTCAGAATCTTCCGAAAAACATATTGGGTTAAGAGAATCCTGAACAAAACCTTTGGCCAACACTTCTTTATGCCAGCTTTAGCAGTCTCCTGTAGGCAGGCTAGTACCAAGGTGTTCTCAGAGCCACCTTTGTCATCCTTAACAGACTTAAGGTGATTCCTCAGTATTGCATTGCGCATCCCTACTGCGCACGATTTATGCGTCATTAGCGCGTGCACGTGCAAAACGTAAGAAATTTCCCTGAAGCAAGGCTTGACAGCGAAATAAAAGCTCGTTTTCTCTTAAACGAGCATGGTGACCTATATTTTTTATTGCATAATAATAGTGCCCGTGTTATCCTCTTTAATCTACAAAGAAATTAAAAAAATTTATCGGAAGGAAAAAAAGATATAGCTGAAAGCGTGCACAAAACCGTTACTCTAGGATGTAAATGATGACCACGAAATCATCAACTCGACGAATGCATTTCGTCCACCTCGTTTTAAATGGTGCGATTTGCTCCACAAACTTTATATGATATTGTTTTATATGTTCCATACTTTCTTCCTGTCAAGTTTTCTTCCGAGTATTACTTCGATAAACTGTACTTTTAGCTACTGCAAAATGTAACGTGGACCAATGAATAACGCGCGAGATTAGCACGAGCACAGGCATAAATGGGGCAAGATTGGCCCATCATATCTCTTTTGCGAGAATGGTGACCTATCTTTTTTATTTTATTTTTCGAAACAGTGCTTTGTAGGGAACATTCAGAGAAAGTTTAAAAAAAAATCATCCATAATTTTTTTTTTTTTTTTTAGAATTTTCATTTCTATTGCAATTACAAAAAAGAAACGTTAAAGCTAGAGTTACACACATTTTAAAACTAAAAATACATTAAATAAATAAATAAATAAAATTAATTAATTAATAAATATAAGTTTACTACCAGGTTAATAATTACATTTCATTCCAATATTACAATATTACAATCTTGTATTCTAAAGTCTTTACACACGCACAAAGATGACGTTAGAAATACTAACATTTGATATAATAAGAGTACTAATAATACATATCTATTGTATAGGTTTAATTACCCATTTTTTATTAAAATATTCTTGTTTTGTGATTTTACTTTCTATTTCATACTTAATTTTAATTTTGGCTTTAAACGCCTCAATTTTGGGACGGGTTTGACTTCTTCTGCAGTCCCACAAGAACAATTTTTCAATAATTATGAAGTAATTTAATAAATCAAGTAAAGGGCATTTTTCCGAAAATATCCCAAATAAAACATCTTTTAGGGAGCGGTGGATTTGATGATTTGATAATAGGTGCCAGTATGATGCAAAATCTGTCCAGAATTGTCTAGTGTGGGAACAGTTATAAAAGAAATGATTTGAGGTTTCCAACTCAGTTTTACAAAACGTACACAAATCGTTGCTTTTGTAACCAATTTTTACATAATTTGGTATTTGTATAAAGAATAGAGTTTATAACTTTATATTGAAAAGCTTTTACGTAGGATTCAAGTGCAACAGAATGTGGTAATACGAAGATTTGATTGATTTGATCGATTGTAAAATTAAAATCCCTCTGCAGTTTGACGGTGATATTAGGATGTTGAGCCTTTCTGGAAATAAGCAGAGAATAGTAATCTTTTGATCTTTTCTGTCTTATATCGAAAGTGTTATTTTTAAATGTCAAAGAGGGAGATAATGATAGTGGTACATTCGCAAACTTTAGCTGTGAGGGTATAGAGTGTCGGAGACCCGCCCACTGAAGAAAATTGGTTCTGTTTATCTTGTTCTGTTTATCTTGTTCTGTTTATCTTGTTCATCCGTAATTTTTATTCCTGAGGAATCATCTTAACACAGACTACTTGATTCGACTGTGGCATGTGTTGTACTGAATGATGGTCTCCTAATTTGGTCAAATCAAGTGGCTGGACGTCTGGTGGGCCCACCGCGTACAGATTGATAGGAAGAGTTCCTGGATTGCCTTTGGTTGTCATATTTTGCACAGTTATTTGGGGAACGCTCTGAAGGACCGTGAACAGCTCTCCAATTTGGCTCAAACTGCACATCTACACATCTGCTCTAATACTTTTCAGTCTCGTGATGTTTATTACATTTCGCAAAAAAGGTTACAAATCATCATCATCAGCCCTCTTATGGTGCCACGGAACGCATTAGGCCTTAAAAATGGTTACAAAAACAGGTAAAAACTTCGACATTAGGGAAGACATCGAAACGCAGCTAAGTGACAATAAGCTGAGATTACACTGACGTTCTTCAATTCTTTTTGTGAGTTCGATTTGGTTCGATTGCCAATCCAAGTTCGATACCGTTTGATTGAAATACAGTTCAATTGGGTACGAGTGACTATGCCGAGAAAATTTAGACCGTACCAGATCTTTAGGCTGCCTTATGCGCAACGGAGCGCGAAGAAGATAAGTGAGGTGAGGTGACCAGATCTTTACCGTGGAATATTTTGTATCAGCGAAACTAGGAGGACAAATCATAAACAATAAAACTGCCCAAATCTCAGGTAAACCTTCAGAATCTTTATTTGGCTGTGTGCGAGTTAAAAAGCGTCAATGATGAAATGCAGCTTATGGACGGAAAACATATGTTTTTAAAATGATCTTTAATGGTCATTCATATTCTTTCCGGTGTAATTCCTGATTGTTACCACTGAACAGGTCCTTTTAGTGGAACATGTTGTAAGTCGGGTGGCGTCAGGAAGCACAAGGTGTAGCCGGCCTGGAAGCTAGCGTAAAACGGGAGGGAGGGGAAAGAGACCGAGTATGGGGCAGGAGCAGGTGTTGTTCGCACAGTAAAGCCCAGGGCAACCTTAGTTATTACATTGCACTGAAAAAGATTTCCGCGGCCAGGGGTTAGAAAAACAGCATAAACATCAAGCGCACAGTTTTAACTGAGAGGCGACATTTATTCAAGCCTTATCTATCTTGAGAACAAACAATTGAGACTTTGAAGTAGAAGAAAGGAGAACCATCAAGTGTAACTTATTTTGAAAAGTAGGTCTGATAGAAAACCGTCAAGAACGGTAATCTATTCAGGACAGTTCCTGGTCCAATATTGGGACAGCAATGTAGCGATATGATCAACCTCTAACTAACCGAGCGCGAGGGCTGTAGGTAAAAGTCTGCACACGAGCCAGCAGACCATCAGACCGGAGCTTATCCCGGTTTCAGTAGCATGCTAGTCCATCGTAGGGTTGTTCCTAGCATTAAGTTTGCTATTCATACACCTGTGTGGAGAGACGTCCTGTCCCAGTGTGAATAAAGTGCTTTGCTCAAGAATTCATTCAACTCATTGTCCCTGGTCAGAGGTCCAACACGGACCGTGCGAGGGCCGCTCTAGGGAATATTGGTCCAAGGTCGTACTGAACAGTATTCACAAAATCGTACACGAGTCAGTGGCTGAACAGATTATGCTAGTAAGTAGAGGTTATAATATTACACTATACACTGGGGCCTGAACTCAGTTGCGAAAACTCTTTTACACTTGCTATACACGAGCAATTTTTAAGTAACAAATATATTTGATCGTGTAGATGGCACAGGAAATATTTGTCAGCAGTTCAAATTTTAGTGCGCCAGTAATGACTTTGGACAGCAGAGAGACGCAGAAACAAGTTGGTATCCGCCTCCGCCCTCCCTATCAAAAAATCAATGGTGCTTACGAACATATCTTCCAACTTTCATGAGAGGAATCGTGTACTCAAGCAAAAGTTAGCAAATGTACTTGACAACCTTTATTTGACACATGAAAGCTAACACGCCAGTTTTTCTTGAATATGTTTATCAAGTAAAAAATGGCTAACTTTCTCCGTCTGCAGGAGCAAATAAAAGTTGGCTCACACGGACCAGGCCTTAGTCGCGTTATAATAGTTATTGCTGTGCATGATCAGAGACCACATCACTTACGCTTTCGTTAAGTTAACACTGAAACGGACTGGATTTCTTTCAAGTACATTTATTTGCCATTCAAGATTCCCTTGTTTTGCCTCCAGAAATAGTTAATTCAAGTATCTTTGAAAGTGTCTAGAGGCATTCCAAGAGTTATTTCTAGTAATTAAGCAAATGTTCCATGTAGCTTGGCTCCTTTTTTTGCTGCATTTAAGAGAATATGTTTCCCGGCATAAAATTTGATCAAATTCAGTCTTGTTTATGCAAATTGCCTAATTTTACAACTCTATTAGCATACTATGTAGGTCGCCTCTGGCTTGTATGTCACTCAAACTTGGCGATAGAGGAATCTTGAACCTTAATGTAACTGATGAGATAAGAAATTTGCCATCGGGAAGTCAATCGTCATCGAAATATCTCAAAAAGCAGTTCTGTTTGCCTCAACAATGTTTTTCCACCTCAGAATATCTTTGATCTTGCATGTGGCCTTTATAATCGTCACAGCGAGGCTGGTTGTGTCAGTTCCTTCTCATGGTACACAAATATTTCGCGGTCATTCCTACTGGACGAAAAGATATCCGTCTCTGGGATACACGGAATGGGATGGTTTTTGGAATAATTATTACAGCGGAGAGTACAAACGTGGCTCGACGGGGGTGTCTTGTCAAGGATGTCACTGTGATGACGCTAAACAAGAATTAGAGTGTCTTGGGTCGCCATTAACACTGTGAGTTGATCGGGCAATGTTGTTTAATTGATGCAAGCTACACTATGCCATAAATGTCCTGGAAAGGTAGTTTTCCATATTTTAACATGTTTCGAGGATCAATAAGCTGATATGCAAGTCAGTAATGAATAGCTTTATTCGAAGCTTTAGTTGAATACCAATTTTACACGACGTTGGTTGGAATATCTTTCACGCCCTAGTTTCCACAGACAAAAAGATGACCTGGTCATGAGTGAGTCAAAAATCAAACTGATGAATGTGAGCTTATAAAACTTTATCGTGTTACAGATTGTTTGCCATACGTCAGCTGGTTGACTGAAAGGTTCCATAGAAAACTATTTCAAAGAGCTGTAAGGAATACATGTTGAAGAGCACGTGCCTATTCAAATCTTCATTTATGCCAACATTTGACGTCAAACAATTCAAGTGCAAGAAAACCTTCGAAACCGTTCAACATATTTTAACGCTAACTAATCTAAATTCGCTTCAAAACCATAGAAAAATACAGTATCATAATTGTTATTTCTAATAGTTTACCTTTGGTTATTCTTAGTTGCACAAATAACTAAATAGGCAGTCTGCGATATGATTTCAATCTTGTTGAATCAAAACCGTGTTTATATTCCGCTTCGTGTTCCAAATTCCCGGAAACGTTAAGAGTCACTGGCTCCAAATATCGAGAATCGCTGGACAGGTTCGAAAAATCGAAAACCCTGAAACTTTGCCTCAAGAATGCTTTTAGGGAGCTCTCTTCGAAAATATTATTCCGATTTTCTAAGAATCTAACGTCTTCGAGAAATTCGCAAAAAACGAAAATTTAACAAATTTTAACTTAATAAATATGCAAAATTAACAAAGGCCCGGTTCATACGTCGCATTTCTGCCGTGTCGAATGCAATTAGGACAATAGACAATGAGATGATTAGCTTCATTATCTTTTGTTTGAATTGCATTCGACACTGCAGAAATGAGACGAATGAACCGGGCCAAAGTTCTTGGTATTCGCATTGAAACAATTTACAATTTTAGAACACGGGATAAACTTAGCACAAAAGCTCCACCTTTAATTTCGTCTATCTGACACTAGGAAGTTTTAATTTTTTCAAGTAATTTCAAGGGTTCCGTCGACTGTCAAAGAATTGCTTTTTCAATAGCTCCTATGGAAACGGTAAAAGTTGCGTATTTTTACGAGCTTAAAACGCATCTTGGTATGCCCGATATCGCGTCGAAATTGACATTGAGATAATCCTTCGGCCTTCTTCTATCAAGATTTCAGATAAAAAATCTGGGCAGTCTGAAGCGCGCCAGCAAACATAAAAGATTTTAAGGTAGGTGATCACTTATTTGCATAATCTACGAAAACAAAAAGTCTATTTATAGAATGACTACTAGGCACATTTCTAACAGTGATACTCCAGATGCGTTTCGATGGACTAATTCTGGGATTATTTTGCCGGTTGTATTGCTTTCTTCAATTAGTTAGCTTTAAATGTAGTACTTCATTTTGTCGATTTAAAAAAATTTGATCGTGATGTGAAAGCACACTTAAAAGTTGGTAACATTTTGTCAAATGTTGAAAGCGTCTATAGCGAAAGAAAACTTTGACTAGCCCGTGCAGGTATCATGAAATTGATACATACAACTTACTCACCAATGATTGTTCTTAGGGATGTTCATCGCTCAAGAACGCCAGCAGCACATGACGGTCTGTCCAAAGCACAGGGATGACTATGATGTTCGCTGGCGAACTGGGAAGACAAAATGCTGCGTAGTTGCGGGCCTCGAGACAACGTCTAACCGTGGGGATCGCGGAATGAACAGCAAACAGTCCTACTTCACTTTTCAAGAAACCGTCCTGCTTGTCCCAGCTGGATCGCGTTAGTGAAACCTATTGATGGCCATTTATTTTTAATTTTCTGGTAATCTTCGTTTCCGATCAATTTCATGATACAAGAAACCACTATTGCTCCTTCGTTGAATAGAAATGCCACACTTATACTTACCTGCACGGGCTAGTAAAAGTTTTCTTTCGATATAGACGCTTTCAACATTTGACTAAATGTTACAGAATTTTAAGTGTGCTTTCACATCACGATTACATTTTTTTAAAATCAAGAAAATGAAGTACTACATTTGGATTTTCTGGACTTGGACCACACGTTCCACCAACAAGAGAAGGAAAACTGCAAAACGCCATTACAACACAGGAAGCTATAATGCACGTGCCCTGCAGTATCATCAGAGGTATTTCAAGGGAATGATTCTGCTGTTCTTTTTTTTAAACAAGAGCAGTGTTTTGGCGGCAATATAAAATAATGGAGCTTCTGTAAAACCAAACAATAAATAAATAAATACGTTAAAATCTTTTATGTTTGCAAGTTGCGTGACATTGTTTACAAGTTCAATGGCTATCTGTGCCAGTATCATATACTTAGATCGACCTCGAGAGAGCCGCGGAAATAAAGCCTGCATAAGCCTAGAATAACTTTTTAAGATGGATTTCAACTATAAATCAACGATTTAACAACGTCTAGAAGAATCTGGAATTAAAATGTCTGTTACTGAATACGTAAGCGTGTTTGCTGGTGTTAATTCAGTATTGACGACTCGAAACTCGATGTAGATTTTCCTTATTTCTTTATTATTTGGAATTATTAAAGCTAACTAATTGAAGAAAGCAATACAACCGGCAAAATAATCCCAGAATTAGTCCATCGAAACGTATCTGGATACCACTGTTAGAAATGTGCCTAGTAGTCATTCTATAAATAGACTTTTTGTTTTCGTAGATTATGCAAATAAGTGATCACCTACCTTAAAATCTTTTATGTT
Organism: Platygyra sinensis; assembly: GCA_019787425.1. NCBI lineage: Eukaryota > Metazoa > Cnidaria > Anthozoa > Scleractinia > Merulinidae > Platygyra > Platygyra sinensis. Next base: position 10,920 of record JAHPZR010038585.1, on the reverse strand, counting down.
TGCTAGCGCGCGTTCAGACTGCCCAGATTTTTTAACTGAAATCTTGATAGAAGAAGGCCGAAGGATTATCGCAATGTTAATTTCGACGCGATATCGGGCATACCAGGATGCGTTTTAAGCTCGTAAAAATACGCAACTTTTACCGTTTCCATAGGAGCTTGAAAAGACAATTCTTTGACAGTCGACGGAACCCTTGAAATTACTTGAAAAAATTAAAACTTCCTAGTGTTAGATAGAAGAAAGGTGGAGCTTTTGTGCTAAGTTTATCCCGTGCTCTAAAATTGTTAATTGTTTTAATGCGAATACTACGAGCTTTGTCAATTTTCCCGATATTTTTTGCACATTTAATGAGGTAAAAAGGTGTATTTTCGTATTTTGCGAATTTCTCGAAGAAGTTAGATTCTTAGAAAATCGGAATCATGTTTTCGAAGAGAACTCCCTAAAAGCGTTCTTGAGGCAAAGTTTCAAGGTTTTCGAGTTTTCGAACCTGTCCAGCGATTTTCGATATTTGGAGTCAGTGACTCTTAAGTTGTTATGGTATTTCTTTGCGCAGGATTTGCGCAAACTAGCACAGGGTACACAGAGTTCCAGGGGGAGGCAGGGAAACTGATCCAAATGTACATCGGTTCCTGTGTTGGGAAACCAGTCAGCACTCTATTTCATAAGAGCTAGTCTTTTCCGTGAACACGATCGACAAATAGCTGACGGTCGGAACCCGGGCCTAGGACAGCTCAGCACAGTTTTAGCCAACCTTCAGAGTCACGCTCGTTCTTCGATTAACGTATTGATTTCATTGAACACTGGGCGTCTGGTGGAATTCGTATCTTCAAGATTGGGCTTTAGATAAAAACCCTCAATGTTTGATTACTTACTTACCTGCTTACTTAATCCTCTTCGTACGTGTCCGCGCATAAGGCAGTTTAGTTAGTACCATTGACATCTTGTTTCCTGGTATTGTTTTCTGTAGCAGTAATTGTTTTGCGGTGTGAGATTGCTAGCCCATCGCCCAACCCTTCTCTTTTCTCACCCGGGGTTGTGATCAATCTGGGGTAAAATATGCGATGAAAGTATGTTTATATTTGTTATTGGTAAATACAAACCAATATACATGTTCGGATATTATCTAAACCTGATACCTTCTTTTGTTACAGGACTGTACGAAATAAAGTGATCAAGGTTGTTAGAAACGGACAGTTACCAAGCAGCCTCACTGAAATGTAAGAACATAATGAATCTTGTTTAGTTTATATCAAGTTCCCCAGAAACGATTGAGGCCAGTCAGAAGCATTCCAAACAGATTACGTGTGCCCAGTACAAAAAGATACACTGTAAGCTCTGGAAGAAAGCAATTTAGTCGAAAGTTTCTGAAATGCTTATTAATTTAGGAAGAAAGAAAAGGAATTGTGCCACATGTACAGTTGACCAAATGTCCGCCCTGCATTGTTCCAAGCACGAAGACTCCCATTTTCAGCGATTTGTTAAAAGTTAAGATTCAAAGCCAAACTCAGTTCAGTTTGCTGTTTTTCAAAATTCAGGCTCAAGATAACTTTCGGATTTTTTTTTTTTTTTAATGAAGAGGTTAATTAAACCGAAACTACAATGTAACCTAGATCACTAGCAAGGCTAACATGGCTAGGTTTGACTACAATCATAACTGGCTTCTGGCTATACGTCTTATATATGAGCAAAAATTCTCAGTTTATAGGAATAACATGTATTAACACATTAGAAGTAGGCTTTGACAATTTCTAAGGTTCCAATTCTTACGTCAGCAAAGAGCTTGAGCTAATCCACGGTAAGAAAAAAATGGCGGCTGTCCATTTTACCACAATACCTTGCGAAGCAAACTAAGCCCACCGGGCATATAGAAAGATATGGTTTTAACGGCAGTCGTTCCTATACTGACAGCATTGCTCCTGTAGAGTTTGAATGACTTCCATTTTTTTGGTGTGTTTTTTATAGTCTTCTAGAGTTTTCGTGCGCAAAGCATTATAGGTAAATGTACCAGTCGCCATCTTTTTGCTTACGGTGGATTGTATTCTGATGTGTTACTGTATTTTACTTTCTCTTTCACCACCAGCAAAATTTTCAAATCTCAGCTGCAAGACATTGAAGATGAGGCTTTTCACAACTTGACGCAACTTAAAAAATTGTGAGTGTATACCCTAAATTTAAAAATAAAAGATCACGTGTGTTTTTACTCAAAAAAGCTGTTTTGTTACCTCCCAGGAATCTAGCCATGAACGAACTGGATGATTTCCCAGACTTGTCTACCAACACAGCTCTGCAAGAACTGTAAGTTTAAATCACAAGCAGTCGATAAGGCAGTAACGAAATTTTTTTATAAAACTTACGACCGTAGTTCTTCGTTAATGGTTTGATGCTGACCATTCGTAATTACGATGTTACGTTCAAGATGTCTTGGCCAGTGCTCGAGCCATCATCAGTTAAAATTGAAAGTTTTGAAGGTGATTTCAAAAGAAAGCACATCAAACACGCTCGCCTAAAGGTTACGTGTACAATTTAAAAAAATAGCTCGAGACTTGAACGTGTACCAAAGATATGTGGACCCATGGGTTTGTCTTGTCATCGTTCCTAGAATGTGGGTCTTTTAACCAGATTAACTTGTGAAAACTAGCCACCTGTGCGAACAGTTTTGGCGCTATCAAGATCATTTTATTGTTGCTTAAGTTGGCATAGTGATGGTTGAGAATGACATATAGCATCTACAAGAATCCTACACAACCGAACATTTAAACGAACTGTCGAGCACGAAACCTTTCAATCAGTTGTTAGAACGTGAACCAATTCTAAAATACGGGAAAGAAATGCTGCTGAGTTTTGATGACAACTCATCAAAACTAACAGCTATTATGATGTCAGATTGACACATAGACTCTTCTCTTTGAACCTTTCAGCGATTTATACAAAAACAAGATTAGACTCTGGCGCCACAACTACACGGCTCTACCCAAGAATCTGGTTAAAATGTGAGTTAAGGTGCTGCGTTTATTTCTGCATTGAGACCACAAATAAACTTATTTACACTTCAGGGTTAATTCTCTGTTCCATCTATTCCACCATTAATATACTCATTTATTTTGCAGAATTCTAATAGATAACAAGTTGGATTGGATTCCTGATAAGTGGTTTGATCTACCAAATCTTAAATATATGTAAGGAAACTGTTTTTTAAACAAAGGAATTCTCTTTCTTATTGTTGTTGGTGTTTTCTTTCCCTTGTAACTTTATCGAGTATAAAAACATAGGTGGAAGTTTAAGAGAGCGAGAAATGCTGTGGGAACACAAGCCGACAGGCGAGTGTTAACCAATGGGTACTATAAAAATTGCGCAGTTAACGTTCTTTGCGCTATCTTCCACATTATGATGATATTAAACAACAACATCAGCATTTTTGTTGTTGTTCTTTATTGTTGTTTTTATTCCCCTGTGTCTAGTGGTAGATCTAGGGGAGCCCCCCTCCTCCTCCTCCTCCTCCCCCCCTTCTCCCTCCTTCCTTCGCTCCAGATCCGCCACTGGGATCATCTAAATCAGGAAATACTAGTAGCAGTAGTAGTAAGTTTATTAAATCTCTAGCCAGTGGTTCTTCCGATTTAATTTACAATAATTGGAAATTGAATAAAACTACCTATAAAAGTTACAATAATATCATGATAAAAAAACACTAATTCAATACTACTATAGACAAAACCGGCTGAATGAAAATGTCTCCTAGTGTTTTCCTCTGCCCAGTCCTTCAACTGTTTCTGCTGCTGTTGACCTTTGTGAACTGATAAACACGCCATCCTCATGATCAGGTGCTTTCTGTTTCGTTAGTACGTTTACTGAAACCCTCATTGCGTTAGTGTTGTTTCAGAGCACTTAACAGTCAAACTAAGTGAAGCGCACCCCTCAAGATTGCATTAATGAACTGATTATTTGAAACTTGAACTCGCTAGTCGTTTCAAGAATGCAATAATGAATTGATTATTTGAATATTGAACTCGCTCGCTCGATCCAAGAATACGGCTAACGGGTTCCGTTTTCGAAAAATCAATTCACTGTCGCGACTAGTAGGTTTGAAACCTACCAGTCTTTTCTAGAATGCAAAAGTGAAATGATTTTTCGAAAACGGAACCCGTTAGCCGTATTCTTGGATCGAGCGAGCGAGTTCAATATTCGAATAATCAATTCATTATTGCATTATTGAAACGACTAGCGGGTTCAAGTTTCAAATAATCAGTTCATTAATGTAATCTTGAGGGGTACGCTTCAATTATAAAGCTATTTTCTGTCCTGTTTCCCCTTAGAGCTTTGAGTATGAACCAGTTAAAAAGATTCCCCGGAGCATCCTTTATCAACTGCAGATCTTTACAATACCTGTAAGTATTACAGTTACTCGTTTTCCTTAGGGTCAATATTTTTTCCTAAGGCAAATATTAAGTTGGTGCATGAACGCTTCCGAAATCATATTAAAAGGAGCTGCCACATAATTTGAATGACAATAAGTTATGCGAAATGAAAACGATAACCGTATACAATAGGAAAATACGGTCGAATATGAATCTTTAAACCGTACGAGTACTAGTACGTTATCGTTGTTCTCTTTTCATAACCAACTCACAAAGTGCGTATGAATTAGGCTTATTTGTACCTGTAACCAACTGACAAGGGCACATGAAACACCGATATAACTCAATTTCTACAGGGTAAGTTCATCGTTGTTTCTAGCCTATTACAAATTGAAGTAAGGCGAACAATAACTAAACGATAGAGTAAAAGTTAAGAGTTACCTAAAACATTTACTTCTGAATAAAGTGATACGCAAATTTCAAACCTCAAAAAGGTATGATAAAAGTGGTACTACGACCAAAAAAACAATTATTTTCAGTTTTCTTTGTATTTCAAAACTATGTTAACTAAACACTAACTGACCTAAGTTTTAAGTTTTGATTTTTAAAAGACACCTGTTTATTTTAACTGGAATTTTCTAACTTATTGGTCCGCCGTTACTAACCTTAAAAACTTGAGAGAGCTGGGTCAAGGAGAAAATGATGTCAAAGACTCACTAGTTTAAGAATGCAATGCGTGTGTACGCGGCTGAATTAATAGGCAGCACAGGAGTTTTGGGCCTTCAGACTTTTAAACCCGTGTTTTGCATGTATAATAAATTGCGTTTAGACGCTGAAATTTTAAGCTAGTAAGAAAATGACGCCATTTTGTCTAGATCCAACCCTCTGAGGTCTAATCGGTCAGTTTTGAACATTAGTAATGGCGAACCGTGAAATCTGAAACTTGCACTCAAAATAAGCAGCCTTCGGATAAAACTCAAAGCTCAAAACTTTGCCAGTTAGGTGTTAAGCGAATACGCTTTCAAAATCTGAAGAAAAAAGGAAATGATTTTTTGATCATGGTACCACTTTAAAGTTTCAGTTAAACCACGTTTACATGTATATGTCCTTTTTTACCTAGTTTTTCTTTCTGCTTTTTCTCCTTGTCTTTTTTTGTTACTTCTAGATCCGTCGACAAAAATGAAATAACATCAATTACATATCCAAACTTGAAACCATTCTTTGGCAATGACTCTCAGCTGTTACATTTGTAAGTATAATACTTACCATATTGGTTCATTATATTTTTTTAATCATGACATTCTGATCAAGATACTCAGTTATGTTCCAAATGTTCAATCCAATAAATGAAGGGAATTACTAGGTACCACCCACAATTTATTACCTCCATTTAACAAATTGACGTCAGTTTTTCATGCGTCTGTCCTGTTATTGATCATGAATTTCGCATAACATTGTCAAAGTAGCTGTGGATCCACGAGGTGATAGCCGAGTGGATCCGCAGACTACTTTGACAATTTTATGACGAAATTCATTGTCAATAACAGGACAGACGCATTAAAAACTGACACCAATTTGTTTCTTACGATAACAAATTGTCCGCTCTCGTTCGTTGACGCATCGCATAAATTATAATTTCATCTGTCTGTCCGCTTATTGACAATAAAAATTAGCCAATGAGCGCGCGAGAATTTCTGCAGTTATCGTAAAAAAAGTAATTTCCCCTTGTTATACACTGGGAAATGTTCATTGTGCGTCAATCGTTACTGGGTTGGGCTTTGGCCCAGAGGAATGGATTCCATGCAGCTAGCTAACAAAATCCTACTTGTTTATGATCTTTGTGCCTCCCTTGGTTAATTGTTGAACCAACCTGGTAATACACCGGGAGGCAAAGTTCGCTGAACTGACATTTCCAACCATCAGGAGCAACCTGGGAACAAAGTTAAGAAAGCGGCCTTAGTGATTGCAGTATTGGTTAGAGGAGTACATAAAAACCAGTTGTCATTTCGCAGTCTATCTGAAAGTACAAATTACGAAATCAAAACAAGTATAAAGAGGAGCACTAACGATTACAACGTTTATTTCAGGAATTTGAGTAATAATGTCATAAGCAGCATAGCATCAGAGACTTTACAGCATTTGATTCATTTACAAGTCTTGTAAGTTAGGTTTATCTGTATTATTTCGAATTTTCATCTTGTCATTTGTATACTAAAACTGATAATGATAATGATAGCGATACCGATAGCGATAGCGATAGTGATAGTGAAAGTAATAATGATACTGATACTGATAATGATACTGATAATGATAGTGATAATGATAATGATAATGATAATAATAATAAAAAGACCAGCTTTATTATTTTAGAGATGTACTTATAACAATTTGCTTAAGCAAACCGAGGATCGGTATTGGTAGCGCAGAGGTCATGGGTTCGAATCAAGTTCAGGCTTTAATTTCACAACTGCTTAAGCTGTGTAAATAACTCCGATGATCAGTCATGTCTTCATCTGTTTTATAATTTGTAGTTATTTAATTTTAGAGAATCAATAAAAATAGCTCTAGGTTATTTCCAAGTAACCGTATGCCACTGTTCTTTAGTTTCTTGGTGCAAAACAATTCATATGAAGATGAATTTGATTTACAAGAAAGGAGGGAACACATTTTTTCATATGAGTGGTTTCGCATGAAGTCTTGTTTTGACACAGAGGCAAAAAGCATCTCAGTGGCCTGTAATGATAACTCTTTTGTTTCCTAGTGCAATATTCCTCATGTAAGCAAGTTTCCTTTTTTTCCCAGGGAATTACATGACAATGCCATTAAATTGATTGGGGCTAAGGTTTTCTTCAAGATACCGGAATTGCTGCATCTGTGAGTAATTTTTTTCTGATTTTCATAACACGTTTTAAAAAAGGTCGTGGTAAACATACTGAAAACCTTACTGAAAAGAAACGACGGAACTAAATGGTACTTCTCAGTTAAAGTGTCCATACGGCCAAAAAGTTATTTTAGGTTTTCATCATCTCTATAACATCTAAAAATGTCTTCAAACCCAAAAAAGTGAATTCCGATGCTTTTTGCCATAAAATCAAGCTTCAAATTTCTCGCCTTGGCCACGCCCAATGAAGATGACCGCGTAATGATAGATTGGTGACGAATGACGTCACTTCAGGAATATCTCAAAGCTTTATGCTTTTATTTTGCTTGCTTGACGACCGCATTGCTTTGCCAACTTCAATTTGTTTGTTTTTTGGCGAGGAAAACTTCTCACCACTACTGAAACAACAATTACCTAAACTAGAAGGATCTCGTGATTCCTGACTTGACGCCGCGACCCATTCAGAAACCCAGATTCTTCTCTGCACTGACTCACGGTCAACCTCATTGGGCGTGGCTGAAGCGGGAACTTTAAGGCGATATCTTAGGGCGTTAAAATCTCAGAATCCAATTTTTTTTCTTAGAATACCTTTTTGCACAGTATAGAGCTACCATAACTATAAAAACCCTGTTGGCCGTATAGACACTTTAATATTTCCGCCCCAGAATGGCAACATATTGTGCAATTTATGTGTTGCTGCCCTGTTTCTGTCTTTGTTTGTATATTTGGTAAGTTTGATATGCTCACGACATTCATCAAGGTTTCGGTTCTCTTTTTTATCAGCAAACGAGATTCGTGTTATATGCAGTTTCCTTGCGTTATTGCGTCTCTACTTAGTCCATTACCAGGTTCTGAGCAGATATGTCCAGGACTGAACGCAAGTTTTGTTTAATTAGTACTTCATATTTGGCAGGGTTGTTTGAGATCTTCATCTTCATTGTGTGTGTGTTGGTGACTTTTCACCAATGAGGACTCTTTGTGATGCTTATCATAAGGAATTTGAATCTCATTAGGGTTCATTTCTGGACATATCTGGTTCTGAGTAGTAGAGAGGCGGGGTGGCCAAATGGTTAGCACGCTGGACTCCAGATCGAACGATAAGGGCTCATTACGTGTTCTTTGGCAAGGCACTTAGTTATCACAGTGCCTCTCTCCACAAAGTTGTACAAATGGGTAACGGCAAATTCAATGCTCCGGGGTAACCCTGCAATGGACAAAAAATACTCCTAGCCGCTTCTAGCTACAGAAAACGGGATAAATTCAAACTGTATCAATCACAAGCCTGACACAGACTTAACCTTACCTTTTCCAAGTTCTGAGAAAAGCCTTTTTCTGTTATAGAGACCTTCTAGGCAACAAACTGGAAGATATCACTGCAGAGGGATACAGCCCCGCCTTTCAAGATCTTCCCAAACTGAAATGCTTGTAAGTATCACTGAACGTAACGTTTCATACTTTCACTTTTGAACTTGAACTAACTAAGATGAGATAATGCCGGCCAGTGCGAGGAAAGTTCTTTACTATTGGAATGCTAATGATTTGAATTCAGTTTGACAGATAATTTCCAAAAGACTGCCAATTGAAAACCAAAATAATTTCCGAGACAATGAGTCATGAAAAATTGTTCATATTGGCACGCTCAAAACCATTTTCGTTACCATTTTATAGTAGCTGCATAGTCACATGTACACACCGAAGACCTATTTTGAACGTTGTATCGTTCAGTTATCACAAATAGCTGTTTGACGTAGATCACACCGGCTTAGCTGCTTAACTGACTTCTTTCCTTTACAGAGTTCTCATGGCACAAAACCCTAAAGTACGTCATGTGATGTTTAACTCATTCGACAAGCTCCCGGCTTTGGAAGATTTGTAAGTTTAACAGTAACAAACAAACTGCGGTTATAAACATAACGAGACAACGCTTGTTGTAAAAGCTTTCATTTATGAACTTGACGTTTCGTATGCTCCAGTATTCTGAACATGTATGTTGGAGCATACGAAACGTCAAGTTCATAAATGAAAGTTTTTACAACATGCATTGTCTCGTTATGTTTATAAGCGCAGTTTGTTTGTTATTTTAATTTCACTCAAGTTGTATGTATGTATGTATGTATGTAAATCTTTATTTAAACACGGAAAATCATCAGTTAAGCTTAAGTTAAAAACTAAAACTAATTACAACTGCTTTACATGATTGCCGTGTGGGAATCCGATATATCAGCTACCTTCTTGATATTTCGCTTAAAATGCTCAACGGATGCAGCTCTATCGTGATCTCAGGCTAAAGCTTAAATCTCAAGCCAATTTTAATGAATTCAGCTTTAAGATAACGTCTGCATCCACTTGTAATTTTAGAAAAGATGACTTTGTATATACTTAAATTTATATTCACAATTTCATTTTTGTAAGCGCTAATTTAGTTCAAACGTTTTGTCCGTATAGCTTTTAGTTTTTTAGTTTTTCTAGTAATTAGTTAATTGTAAACGACCCCACAAGCTCATGTAGCTTTAACACTTATCGTTTCAAAATAAAGGCCATCTATGAAAAATTGTTCATATTGGCACGCTCAAAACCATTTTCGTTACCATTTTATAGTAGCTGCATAGTCAGATGTACACACCGAAGACCTATTTTAAACGTTGTATCGTTCAGTTATCACAAATTAGCTGTTTGACGTAGATTACACCGGCTTAGCTGCTTAACTGACTTCTTTCCTTTATAGAGTTCTCATGGCACAAAACCCTAAAGTACGTCATGTGATGTTTAACTCATTCGACAAGCTCCCGGCTTTGGAAGATTTGTAAGTTTAACAGTAACAAACAAACTGCGGTTATAAACATAACGAGACAACGCTTGTTGTAAAAGCTTTCATTTGTGAACTTGACGTTTCGTATGCTCCAATATTCTGAACATGTATGTTGGAGCATACGAAACGTCAAGTTCATAAATGAAAGTTTTTACAACATGCATTGTCTCGTTGTATTTATAAGCGCAGTTTGTTTGTTATTTTAATTTCACTCAAGTTGTATGTATGTAAATCTTTATTTAAACACGGAATATCATCAGTTAAGCTTAAGTTAAAAACTAAAACTAATTACAACTGCTTTACATGATTGCCATGTGGGAATCCGATATATCAGCTACCTTCTTGATATTTCGCTTAAAATGCTCAACGGATGCAGCATTTTTTAAGTTTTTGGGTAAGTTATTCCATAGCATGGCCCCGCTGTAAGAGAAGCTTCGTTTCAAATAATTGGTGCTTGGTTTGGACAGGGTCAGCCTTCCCTCAGAGTTTCTTAAGTTGTAAGCAGAGTAACGCTGAGAGAAAAGACTTTGTAGATATTCCGGAGCAAGGTCATTCATGGTTTTATACATCATTAAGGCTTTTTGTTTCTTTCGGCGAAGAGATAGCCTCTCCCACCTGAGGGTGGAGAGAAGGTGGTTTGAGCTCGCATCAAAGGGTGATTTAGTAATAACTCTGGCTGCGCGATTCTGTAATTTTTGGAGCTTATCACTCAAGTAACCACTCAAACAGTCCCAGACGGGGCTGCAGTAATCAAAATGAGGCATAATTAAGGTGTTATAAATTAGAATTGCAGTTTCTTTGGATATAAACGGCCGCACACGTTTTAGGGCGCCTATAGCTGAAGAGACTTTCTTCAACGTGTTTACCCCAAGAGAGGT
>JAHPZR010038584.1:0-17379 GCA_019787425.1 Platygyra sinensis | reverse complement strand
AATCTTCCTCTACAACATCAACATCATCTAGATCTACTTGTACTTTGAGGTCTTCTCCCCGCTGACTTCTGGTACAAAATATAGCATGTCAGGTCTACCACTTGGCGATTCCTGATTGGTCGAGGGCCTTATCTTATGCAAATTCCACAATACAGCTACTTTGTGGAGTTCATGTCGAATCACAGGCATAAAACAAAATTTGAGACATTCTGCTTGCACCGCATCATCATCACAGTAAAGGCCACAGTCCCTCATGTCTTTGAAAAAGCGGATCCACCAGTCTGCGCAGCCTCTTCGAAGAATACCCCACCAAGCTTCAATACGTTGATTTGTAACTGACTTGCCATATAGAAAACTTTGTTCTCCAGCCAATGCGTCATTCCCGTTACGCCTAAAGAAGCGCTGTACGGCTGCGACATTAACATTCTCTGTTCCACCATCCGCTCGTATCATCCTTGGAGTTCCGTCGATTTGCCGGACACAATCAACGAAGTATTGAGCTATGACAGATGGATCATTGTTAGTGGGGCCAACCTCCAACCACATAATGCGTCGGCTGTAGCCGTCAATAGCTCCGTGAACACAAAATCCGAAAGGCTTCAACTTGTCATATCCATCGATATGCCAGAGGTGATTTGGACCTTTTGTTATGTACTGCCTTCTCCGGAGCCTGTGTTTCGATCTCGCAGCAACACCATCGGGATCTAGTATCTTAAGTAATTCTCTCACTGTTTCCTTGTCAACAACAAGCCCATAATTGTGAACAAGCCTCTGAGTCATCTGCCTGTATCCGATGGTACTGCCGCTGCCAAGTAGCTCCTCTTCAATGGCCCTACAAACCTGGCGTGGATTGCTGCGATTAGCTCTCCTTCTAAGACCACGAGATCTTAATATCCTCTTTAATTGGCGTATACTTAAAGCTGTGCCATGCAACAAACCCAACAACAGTAATATCTCGTCGTAGCCAAGGCCTGTCTTGAAATAACTTTCGATTAGTTCGTCACGTTCTGCATGACCGCTGTTCAATGCAGGAAAATAACTAGGAAGAACCCCTGCACACTTTCCCATAATTGCGATAAAAACCAAATGATACATCCCCAACCGTGCGAGAGTTTTAACCGCCATTTTGGCTCCCTTCGGCAAATACAACTTGTCAGCGGTTCCCAAATGAGCCGAGAAATAACCCATATCGTAAAAAAAAACTTCAAAAGTCGTGCCAAAAATTTAAAGTCGTGCCAAAAATTTAAAGTCGTGCCAAAAAAGTTAAAGTCGTGCCAAAAAAGTTTAGTCGTGCTAAAAAAAGTTGAAGTCGTGCCAAAAAAGTTGAAGTCGTGCCAAAAAAGTTGAAGTCGTGCCAAAAAAAGTTGAAGTCGTGCCAAAAAGTTGAAGTCGTACCAAAAAAGTTGAAGTCGTGCTAAAAAGTTGAAGTCCTGCCAAAAAAAGTTAAAGTCGTGTTAAAAAGTTGAAGTCGTGCCGAAAAGGTGAAGTCGTGCCAAAAAAGTTGAAGTCGTGCCAAAAAAGTTGAAGTCGTGCCAAAAAACGTTGAAGTCGTGCCAAAAAAGTGAAGTCGTGCCAACAAAGTTGAAGTCGCGCCAAAAAAGTTGAAGTCGTCCACAAAAAGCAAAGTTGTGCTAAGCAATTTAAAAGTCGTTTCATAAAAACACGAGTCGTGAAAGGGTAATTTGACGAAGAAAACTGAGTGGCCCTAACCGGGCTCCGTAGGCAGGAGAGGTTGTATTCGCGTCTGACGTGTATGGAACAACGCCAAAAAAGCAAATTTAATTTGTCCCAAGACTCTTGTCCATGATTGCAGATTCTAGGCTCTATAAGTTGCTGTCGCTGTGGTTAGTTCTCAGTCCTCCAGCCGAGAGCTCATCAGTTGGTAGAGCGCCGGACTGCTGCGCGGGAGGTCGAGGGTTCGAGCCCTAGACCGGACCAACACTCAGGGTCTTAAAATAACTGAGGAGAACGTGCTGCCTTTGTAATGATATCTGCATATGGTTAGACGTTCAGGTCTTCTCGGATAAGGACTATGAACCGTAGGCCTCGTCTCCTGCATCTTCGATGAAATGGTTAGTAGGGGACGTAAAAGAACCCACACGCTTATCGTAAAGAGTAGGGCATGAAGTTCCCGGTGTTGTGATCTGGCCTTTGTTGTTATACTGTGAAATGCTCGGAGACATAAGCTACGATAAAGCTACTCTACAATCCGAGGGTAAATAAAGTATTCACTTCAATTCACTTCACTTCACTTCACACGGGCAGGATTTACATCTAGTTTGGTGTAGTTTACGAGCTTTAATGACGCTAAAATCTCAAAAAAAAATGAAACGTTATTCCCGCTAAAGTCGTTGGTTCATAAATCACGCGAAAGTAACTGCAAATTTCACGGATCATGTAAAAATCGAAAACCAGTTTCCCGAGGACGGAAAAATATAGATTCACGAATCACGAATGTGTCTTGAACAAGACACATTCACATTCAGGACATTGTAAACAGTAAACGATTACATGTAAACAAGAAGACTAGAAGCAATCCGCGGTATAACACGGAAATGTTTTTCGGTCTGAGTTTTCGAGACACCCAACAAGCGGGCGAGTATTTATCCAAGCAGAAAAGCGAAATACTGTTTGAAGCAACTAGAACATGCGTTTAATTTGATTGAAACGTGAGGTTTGCAGCATTTGTCCGAGATTTACAACACAACCGCGACCCAAGTGGTTAAATCAGGTTAAATATTTTGCCAAAGCGAACACCGCTTTCATCATTTTCTTTCATCATTTTCTTACACTTGATGGCATGTCAGATTTATAGTTTACCAATTTAAGACTGTTTCCTTGTTTTCGAATCGAGATTCTAAGGTCACAAAGGTATACCATTTTCGTCCTCGTCATCTTCCTCCGTCACGTCTCCTTCTTCCACGACCCCCGGGCCACGACCCGACTCGATAGCCCTGAACGATCGAATTAAAAGAGCCTTCTTCTTCTACCGCTAACTGCAGCGACTCAACATCACACGAAGATGATGTGTTACTGTATAATTCATCATCTGAGGACTTTTTCCACCGAATAAAACCACCAAAGAGAAGGCTCAGTGAGTGCTAACATTATAGGAAATACACTGATTCGAAGTGAAGCAATCGAAATTTACACCTTACACAGGCGAGGAAACAGGAAGAGGTCGGAAACATAGAGCATAGTTAAAAATAATAATTGTAGTGTAGTAGAGATACGGTGACCAAGACGAGAGATAATGCTTAATTTCAAGAGACAAGTTACTTGAAAAGAGAGTTGAAAATACGACGCGCAGCGGAGTATTTTTGACGAGATTCGATTTGTTTAGATAGCCGATGAAACACTGTCTCGAGTGTTTGATATATCTTCTCAATCGAAACAAAAACTAAAGAGTAAACGGAGAAGTAAAATCGTCAAAATCTATGCTAATTACAATGTAAGAGCGGGTATTCAAACCTCCTTCACCAATGCGATTTCCTTTGTTCTAACTTGATGAATTATGAATGAGTTTGAGAATTTCAGTTCCAGATGTCAGTCACTATAGAGCTTCTCAAAAGCAAGGAATTATCGTATGAAGTTGAAATAAACGCTTAAAATTCGAATCAAGCCACAAGCTTAACCATTAAAAGGTAAAGCAGTCAATCAGGGATGTAGCCCTCTGCAAGAGCCACGTACTAGCTAATTTCATCAGGTAAAAGACAGACATCTGTAGACCCCTATCAATATTATTTCAAAGCTTCAATTCCTCGCACCCACTAACCCCTTTAAGCTATATGAATATTGAAAGACCAGTCTATATTAGAAAATTAACTAGACGCTTTAAGAGCGTTAACTCGGGCTTCGTAACGCAGTACCAAATCGTACTTTACGAGTAGTAGTGCGCGAAATGAACACAATAAACACAAATAAAAGCATCAGGATATTTTCCCTCGAGATATTTACCATTCAAGTTGCTTCTTTGACTATCCTAATCCATACCAATCGCAAGTTGTGAGTTTAAACCATTTTGGTTCAAGAATCAAGCACAGCCGTCTACGCATTTATGGAGAACTTGTTTGCAAAGAATTTTGTAGGTCTTTTTACAATTGCAACTAATTGCGATTACGCAAGCAGAAATTGTAGCAAGTTCGTTTGCTCACGGCTCGTGGGCGATCCAAGTGAATCATGCAGCTGAACATCTGTGCCGTATTGCGATCTTAATCCCTCTTCAAGAGTCATATCTCCTTTGGAAAACGAATAATCTCTTTCGAGAGAGCCGAAACGAATCATGCCAAAGTGGCTTCGCCAAAACAACAGTCCAATGAGGCGCCAATTTACATTCCACATACTTTGCATAAACTATCAAGTTGTGCTTCCGAGAATACGCGACCCCTAACGCAGTTTATGAAGAAATATTCAAGCTACATGTTTTTTATTGAATCAAGGTAGGAGTATTTTAAGGAGCTCGTTTATAAGGGAAGATGCGGCATTCTGTTTTGTTATTTAGTCTGTCTAGTTTCGTTTCATACTCGTCTAGTTCTGTCACGCAACATGATTTTCTTTAGCAGTCAGACAGTTTTCTAAAAGAATTGGCGATTGCCAAGACTGCTAAGTATATTTGAACTACTAGTGAAATAAATTTGGCTTAACGATCTTCAATGCAGATTTTTCTTAGGACTTGGCAAGAGCCTCAATAACCCGGCAAAATTCACATTGATCGTGTTTAAATAAAGGATTTTACTGTACTTACTTACCGCACTATTTTAAGTTTTAATTTTCCCATGCCATTTGTCTCCAAAATCACACAATGATATTTTTTCTGCGACTAGGTATTAAATCCAAGTTACCGAAAGTCTTATCCTTAAAAATTGAAGAATTGGAGATCAACAGATTTTTTTTGTGCGAAGCTACGTGTCCATAAACGTTTTCGTATTTAGTTCGTTTAGTAAATTGCAATATGATTTGTTTTACTGCAATGTTCTAAATAATAACAGCAGTACCGCGATTTGTTATCTCACGAGAACGTTTCGAGCATGAGCTTACCTCGCTGGCTTCCAAGAGTATGATTCGAGGACCCACCCTTTCGGAAAGAGACCGACATCTTTGTATGCGAGATGAACGTATATGATGATGGGCTCCTGACAAAACTTTCTTCGCAAACTTCGCAAACACCGTGGCGTTCTCGTCCCCAGTTTCCGCGGTCTAAGCATGGAACGCCTGGGACTATGACCTTCCTTTGACTCCTTCTGGCTGCTGGCGGGCTCCACAATTGTATTATTTGGACTGGATTTGAACCAGGAACTACCCGGCGCTGGTAGGAACGGCTACTTACCACTAGGCCACTGAAGAACAAGACGACGGGAAGTAGTTTAACTAAATATTTAATAGAGTTTTGCATAGAATATCACTGATCTACACTGACGAGGCTTAAAGTGCCTATGAAACGAAATGAAAAAGTAGCCTAAATTAACTCTGTGATATTGGTGATTATGTTTTGACTGTAATTTTTTTCCACCGTACCTTTACTCTCCTCCTCCGAACTTCACAAAGACATACGATCATGGGAGACATTTCCTCGCGCGGCCATTTTGACTTGATGACGTCACAGGGTTAGCACGTCTCGCGCCAATATTTATATTACAAACAGTGGGAATAGTAATGGCGACATTTTACTATGGTTGCGAGGCTTTGGGCACTAAAAACAAAAGTAACTATGTTGGGGTAATGGAATAAATCGACAATTTCTTTTGATTTAGTAGTCCCAACGCCTTAGTGTCATGTTGTTGATTTCAAAGTATTTGCACAATAATTGCAGTAAAGGAGGGTATTGTACTGTTCTTCACTTTCTATAATATTTTTACATGTTTGTATCAAACACAACAAGCCAGGAATACCACAAGTGTTATATCTAAAAAGAAAACATTTACTAAACCATGGTAGGGCTCATTGCCTTTCTTCAGCCGGAGTGTAGCCCTATGATCGTCCAGATGGTAGCTCGCTTCTTATTCGGTGGTAGACACACAGAAAGAGGCCGGCTATTTTCCAATCCCAGGGGTCCACAAATCCATCTCACGAACCATCGATAAGCCACTGCTCTAAAATATCTGAAATTAGTAAAAATTGGCATTTGTAGCTGAATAAATTGATTATTGATTAATCCCCTTTTTCCCTTGAGAGAATTGGGCCAGAGCAATTGTAGCTGGTCAGATATAATTTTACAGGCTTTAAAATATTTTTGGCAAGCAAATAAACATGATGATAATAATAACAACAACAACAATAACAATAATAACATGGACATTCTCTATTACAGTTCAATCCTATCTTGCTGGAATAGAGTAACAGCTGCGCTGAACAGTCACACACAGCAACAAACACTTACAACAAAACAAATGAATCCCTTTTGTGTCTTTCCCATCTTATACAGATAATACATAAGACTGTAAGCTTACTCGTTCTCCGACTGATTAGCGGAACGCCGGTAATATCTTCCATTTCTGCATCTTAACAGCAGGCCAACCAGCGACAACACAGTCTTCAGTGTTCGTAAGCGCTGTGTAGTCTTCGTGCTCCGTTATACATCTTATACGCTCAACTTACTGCCATCAAACACCATTATCCTTTGCGCCGGACCTAAATCCTTGCAGCAGCGATACGCTCGTTCACCAACAAGGGTTTCCGTTTCACATAAACCAAATGAATACCTACATGTAAAGTGAAACAGACCAACGTTTGACTTTTACTTATTAAAAAAGGAAATTTTACTTTGAAATTAACCTTATAAACTCACCAAGAATCAACAGAAACACGATCTCAAATCTGGCCTCCAAAGTTGCCGGAGAAATGGCGTTTCGTCGTCTTCATCGTGTGAGTCCAGTTGTGTTAGTATATCACGAGAGAATTTTCATCGACATTCTCAAGAATCAACCGCCAAACGTCAATTCCTACCGAAAAGTTCTTCAAACTTGCTCAAAAGCCGTGCAGCCGTGCAAAAAATATTTTAGTACAGTTGTGTTAGAATGTCACGAGAGAATTTTCATCGACATTCTCAAGAATCAACCGCCAACCGCAATTCCTACAGAAAAGTTCTTCAAACTTGCTAAAAAGCCGTGCAGCCGTGTCGGCAAAAGAAAATATTATTTAAACTGAATCAGCACTTCTCTTCGTCGTCACCCTCGATGAAAACTCTTCGCCTTTTTTGAGTTTCCTGGATAATAGTTACTGGCCCGTTAAAGATCTTTATCTGACGCTTAGTGATGCTGCGAATGTCCACACCCGGAAAAAAAAACACCGCTCGGCTGTTTAAATCTGATGGTCCTTGAAGATGTTTAAACTTGCTCTTGTTGCAACAAGAGAACTTGTTGATGTTGACTGCTGTACTGCTCTGCCGTCACCAATTGCCTCTTGAATGGTGAAAGGAGAGTGAAAGGAGACCTGCCTTCGGAAAGGAACCTCTGTATACTTCGCTGCAAACCCGACAGGGTGTCAGGTTCATAATCATCGCCATCCGTTTTCCGATATCTATAAAAAAAGATTTGCCAATAAGTGGTCAAGATCAGAAGCCGGTAAGTCCAAACTTCTACTATGCTTCCTTTGTTTATTGACGACAAATATCGGCGCTGAAATGTTTTCATTTCACTGCCAGTTTTCCCTTTCTTTCGTGGTTTTGCTCTTTAATGTATGAATATTTCAATTTCTTTCTGACCAGTTAACTTGTTCGTGATTTGCCGGTGTAACTTCATTTTTTTCCTAAAAAGTAATATAATTAACTCTCTGAATGTTACATGTAATCGTCACTCATCGTCTTGTATCACAACGATTTTCAATGTAAATAGAGCAAATACGGTCTAGCTTTGTGTAACCTTTCGTGTTTTTTTCCTTTCCTAATTTGCGTAATCCGTATTACATGTATTATATGGCTCTGTCTCACGAGCACTGGGAACTTAAGTTTCGTGTTAATTGGGCCATTATTGAACAAAATACAGCCATTCAAAAACTTCAGAATTTAGTAACAAATGTATGGATTGCCGGACACTTGTCCGGAAATCCATACATTTCTTTGCAAATTTTGAAGTTTTTGAATGGCTGTATCTTGTTCAATAATGGCCCAATTAACACGAAACTTAAGGATTTTGTAAAGCTCGGTGTGCTTTTTCAGAATATATGGGTCTTGTGTTGTTAATCCCATAATACACGGACTCATACCCAGGCCCTCACCGTCTGAAATCTGGCAATGTTGCAAACTAAAATGCAAAATCATTGACTTTTCATCTAACAATATTTATTTCTGTAAGTGCCAAAATGCTGATGAGAAAAAAAGTAAAGAGGACGAACAAACTTTAGAAGAATTATCATCGCCGTTCGCAAGCAAAATAGCTTGGCGTAGCTTGGCGGTTTAAGCAATTTAAACGGGAACACACAAAGTGGCGAAGCCGCGAGGAACCGCCTGCCTGGATGACCCGTATTTTTTATCGCCGCCCCCTGTTACGTAGGAAATCCCGAACTATCGAGTTTGCATTCGAGTTCGAGTTCGAGTTCGAATTCGAGTTCGAATTCGAGTTGGAATTCGAGTTGAAGATCGACTTAGATATGTCATAAAAATATAAAAATGCAAATAACAAATATAAATAGCAAAATAAAAAAAATTGAGGAGGAGGGAATACACTGAATGCAAATATGGCGGACCACTGTCGGGTCGGCGCCCGGGACGAGTCGAATGAAAGCGAGGCTAGTTAGGCTTCGATGTTTTGTTTTGACAATGCTTTTCCAGAAAAGTCTTGCTTCGTTGTCGATTTGGTCCCTTTGTTTCGCCCTGCCTACGCGTTTTTGTGTTCCTGAATGCCACCGCAACAGAGTGGAATCTTCCAGAGCAGAGAAAGTGTTCTTTTTTTCAGTTCTCGTCGCCTCTGAGGGGAAACCAAAGAGACGGAGGGAAGGAGTTCACATTCGCCGAAGGAACTGTTTAAGTTCAGGTTGGAATCGATCTTAGAAAATGTGTAAGCGATTGCATTTAGCTCCAAGTTGTTGTCATTTGGCTCAATGCTTTCACTGGTTTCAGCGACGGGGCAGTTGAAGTTCATTCGCTTGGTTATTGCACCGTAGTATTTATATTTACTTCGTGCGATTCCGTGCAATGATGCGAGTGGACGCGAACGCAAATAACTTCTTCCTTTGAGACAGAGGATATCATTCAAGAAGACCTTTTCTTTAACTTGGGGAGGGTATTGGCCATGAAAACCGTGTTGGAACACCACCAGACACCACATAAGCTCGTCATTTAAACGATTTTTCTGAGATCTTCTATCCTGAAACGTAGCAAACAAACTTTAGTTCCCGCGGCGATCGTGAACTCCTTTTCTCCGTCTCAACGAATAGCATTGATCCACTATTTTCCCTTAGAGGTGAACGGTGGAAGATTTCTATCGCCTCTCGTCGCATTCAGAAACACAGCAACTCGTAGGCACAGCGAAATAAAACAACAGATCGACCACAAAGCAAGAGTTTTCTGGGGGAAGCATTTTAAAACAAAACATCGAAGACTAACTAACCTCGCTTTCATGTATCTCGTCCCGGGCGACGACCGGGTGGTCCGCCATATTTGCATTCGGTGTATTATATGCTAATTACAAAAAACGATCAGTCGAGTGGCGTTTACGCGTGATGCGTGATTCGTGACTGTGCCGTTGTGTACGTGTTCGTCATGTGTTACACGTGTAATAAGCCCATTAACCTGCGTAGCAGCCGTTTCCTTTCCTTTTCCAAACGCTCGCGAACGGGAGGAAAACTGCGAAAGAGTGGCAAAATAAGCAGTAGGGGGAGGGGGTGAGGCGACGGATGGATCCTTTCCTCCCCACCCCTTCCCCCCTCTTACTCACCCCTCCCCACTTCTCCCCAATTTTTTACCCACCTTAGGCGTGGGGTGGACTTTTCGTTCGCTTGTTCGATCTCCGCGCCGCCTGAAAAAGGAAAGGAATCGGCTGCTACGCAGGCTATGAGCCCATTTCCGAGTTCTCGCAATTTAGAGATCTGGTGTCGAAATTGACGCACGAGATCGAGGCTAAGTGCATTGCATCGTATCAAACATGGAGGCTTCAAGTGGAAATAGTGGAAATAGGACATGCAGTGAATTTTTCTCGAAATTAAAGGTTGATGAGTTGAAAAATTATTTGCGAGAGAGAGGTATACAATTAAGCGATGGTGGGAAAGGAAAGCGGAAAGCTGAATTGCTTGATTTATGCCAGAAAGCAGCGGAATGAAGCAGAGGAAACTAGATGATTCTGCAGAAGACCGCATAAAGTTACTGGAATTGCAAGCAAGTGAAGGGAAGTTGCCAGGCCCTAAAACTTTGAGTAGTTCGACGCACAACTCGAAGTCCAACTCGATCTTGCACTCGAAAACCAACTCGAAATCCAACTCGAAGTCTAACTCGATCTTCAAACTCGAACTCGAACTCGAACTCGAGTCCAAACTCGTGGGATTATTTCTCCCTGTTACATATTTTGACAACCCGATGACAGGTTCTGTGGATCATATTAACACAGCTAATCAAAGCGTAGAAACTTCCAGCCAACTTGGCTGGAAAAAGTTAATTATTATGACACTGTGAAGTCTATCAAAACAAAACTATCCGATGTGGTGTTTGCTCGATGGCGGCGAAGGAGGAATCGAGAGAAGTGTAAACGATAATTGCAGACTTTGTGGTTGTCTGCTCCAGATCTCATTCGGAGGGGGGGGGGGGGGGGGGAGTTACTCCCTATAATGGCCTATACGGCGAGGCTCCGCCCGAAAGGGATATCTTTTTCAGGCTTCAGGTATATAAAAGGGTAAGGATTTCACAAGTTGAGGTATATAAAAGGGTACGAAAATCGGTGATTTTATTGGTATTTAAGGAGGCTCGAAAGGGTTTTTCGTTGCTATATTGTTTGTGAAACGACGAAAGATTACAAAGAAGGATGTTTAATGGTGTGGGCAAACTATATGTCTCCTTGCAACTCTATTGTTGGGCTATACTTCAAGGGTACTTGTGACGTCATATCAGTTGCCATGGCAACGCACAAGGTCTACAAAAGCGTCCTCTAAATTTCAGTTTTTGTAAATTATCTGAGAAACTAATTCGGTGACCTACCATTTTTATTTCTTTGTTGGAAAGTTCCCTAAATTCTTTAACTTTTCAGACAGTAAGGAAAAAAATTATCTAGTAGAATTAAATATATTTAAAGAAAACGCGTTTTATGGCTTACAGAAAATTCCACTAGATAATTTTCCCCCAAACTTTTATATCTGAAGTGCCATCGTGAATGGTGCGTGCATGCAAAAAATCAAGATAGGTCACCGAGCAAACTTTTGAGCTAAAAACAAATGTTTTCCGAAGACTTTATTTCCGGTTCGCGCGATTTTACGCAGCATTAACTTCCGGTGTACTGATTTTAATACTGATTCAGCTGACGCGTGCATCTTAGTTATGGCGTGTGTAGATTGCACGCGCGCGCGCACCTAAAAACCCTTTCGAGCCTCCTTAAAGCCCCGGCCAAACGATCGCAACATGGCAACGCAATATATCGCAACATTGTTGGGCGCAACATGTTGCGTGCGTTTGGCCTCTGTGTTGCGATGTGTTTCGACATGTTGGGTGTTGTTGGCTCAAATTTGACCATTTTCAAATTTGAGCCAACAACACACAACATGTCGCAACACATCGCAACACGGTGGCCAAACGCACGCAACATGTTGCGCCCAACAATGTTGCAACATGTTGCGTTGCCATGTTGCGATCGTTTGGCCGGGGTTCTGCGCATCACGCAAGCCATGGTTTAAGCGCGCGCGCGCGCGCTGGGGTTGACATTGACGCAATCAACTACGCCACCAAGCACACGACTAAAATTAAAGCAAAATTTTTCTACGGTGACCAAATCAATTTTATTGAACCTGTACTTAAACCAGGGAGACCAGAATAGCAGCATATCGCTAGCCACTAACTGTTAACGTCTTCCAGCTGAAAATCTAGCTCTTATCTTTCGAAAATTACACTAAAATCCAACTGCAAAAATCTACCTGCAGATGGCGTAGTGCGCGCGCAGACACGCAAATGTCTTACTTACTGGGGAGGTGACAGGACAAAATGTAACGGGCGCCGTAAAAGTTTTCAAAAAACATCAATAACTTTAAAAAACGTGTGGTTACCCCTACATTTTTTGATGCGAAATGGAAGCGGCAAGCCTGTTCAACATGTGATTAGTTTCTGGTCGTGAGCAAAAGGTATTAAGACTGTATTTTAGCTGAACCAGGGGGAGGCTGTCAGAGACGTCAAAAGCGATTTTGCAACGATTTTGTTACTAAAAACGAAACAAAAATGATTTTAATGTTAGCATTTGCCATGTAGTTTAAAGATCTTTTTAATTGTGTTTGCCTTTCTGTATGTAAAGGCGAATTCTAAGGAAATCTGTGAAGAAATATCGTTTCCCGCTTTTTTCAGAAAAATGCTGATGTCAGCATTTTTGTTGAGATTCTAGGCTAATTATCTCGAAAAAATGCGTGGCTACCCCTATTTTTCTTTGTGGATTCCAATTTTCCTTGCAAATATCTACTTTTTCCGCGTGGTCCTAACTTGGCGCAAAAACCTTTGTATTTAGTAGGGACCGTCCTTAATTATAATATTTCAAATAGACGCCCCTTACGGCTGTATCAGTTTATTTATTAAGCACTACGTGAAAATGAGAACAAGGCTTCCTAAAGTAGGTATGTGAAAGGAGTACCTTTTTTCAATAAAAGGTGTATAAAAGGGGTACCTTTTCTGCCAAAATGGTATATAAAATGGTAAGGGGTTGGACCTCGGGGCGGAGCCTCCCCGTGTTAAACTTTGTTAAGTACCCCGGCCACCCCCGGGCGTAAAGGATTTCAGAAATCGGAAATTGGCCTAGAAATAGAAAGACCAGACACATTATCTGATCGTGTGTGCCATGTATGTGCACGTATAAACAAAGGACTTCATAATTTCATCTCCTCGGGCAGAATCAAGCGATCGACGTTCCTTATGATTCAAGCAGATGTAAACGTCTATTGCCAACGACCGTTTCGTCGCCGGATCGGAGTCCTCAAAAAAGAAAAGAACGAAAAACGTCAGACTGCAATTCCATTGCTGTGAAGTTCAGCGATAATTTTTCAGAAATTGCACTTTTAAACAGTTTGATAAGATACTGGTTCTCGTAGACAAGAATTCTTGTCTGGTGACCGCAAACAGTGAAACCCGGGAAAAATCACGCTTTTCCGTAAGCATGCTGGGGAAACAGCCATCACATCTCGCCCTTGAGAGTAACTGCTTACGGCTGTTTCTTGCTCGTGTTTGGCAGTTAGCAATTTCCCAATATTTGCGAAGAGTTTTCAGGCGCGATAATGCTTTCGACAACGCGTTTTCAATTATTTTCTGCTTGCGTGCAGAATATCTGCATTGTAATTAGTTATCCTTGGAGCTGTCCCTTGGGAGATTTTAATTGACGTGTTAGTCTTCTGAGCCAATGGAAATGGCCCGTACGCCAGCGTACTGGACTAACAAAAAATGCCGGCCATTCGTGCAGGGGGTTTCTCAGTTGTCTCTCTCCCAGGCTCCTCACGGCTTCGGCGCTCCTTATCGCGGTTTTTCCGCTTTCCTAGCGCCCTCAAATTGCTTAAAAACCGCCAAGCTACGCTAAAGATGAGTCTGTAGTGAAAGAAAGGGTTTTTTACGAGCGCTGGGGTTTTAAAAGTCACTATTAATTAATTGGATTTCTCCACTAGTAAGGAGCTAGCACAGTAGTCACACGAGTCACATAATTTGAGAATTACGCTGATCTTTGCACGTTTTGACACGTTCTTTGCTTCGCATTCAACTCTTCGATTAAACCAAAAGGAAAAATATTTTACATACTGAATAAAAAAAAAAACAATATCCTCAATGCTTTACGCGTATTAGTGTTTCAACAGCTTTATTGCACGATCGCTCTTATTTGTCACAAAGCGAAAGTGAACAGTACAAGTTGCGTGATTCAAAGTCCGATCAGGACTTGGCCGTGTAGAGGTCTGCGTTTGGTCACCGACAAAACTCAAAGGTTGCGTGATTCAACGTCTGGCCGCGCGCAAGTTTGGTTCAGCTCACCGACAAAACGAAAAATAAACAACGGGTAGATCTAGAACCGCGCCCGCCTACGGCTGCTCGATTAAAAAAAATAATAAAATAAAACGCTAGTCGAGCTAGAACCGCCCGGCCTACGGCCGCGCGGTGAATAAAGCTACAGTTTATCTTGGCCAATTGGCAGCGCAGACCATTGAAACTTGGCAGGCTAATAGTTTTACAGGAAACACACCGGCGGCTATAAAAGTTCTGTTCCCATGGCAAATCACTCTTTTCCAGTCCCCGCTCACTTAATTTCAATATTTTCAGCTCGATAAACGCCAGACAGGGCAACACATTCTCAAGCTGACATATTTAATTATATGCCTGTTGGATCATGCAAACGAGGCACCATTTTCAAATATGAAAATGGAACGCTGAAGGTGGCCAGAAAAGCCTTTAATATTAGGAGGTCTGGAACCTAGTATGTTGCCATGGTAACAAAATTTTTAAGCAGACTACTTATGTTTTAAAGTGGCTTCAATAGGAAAGATGTGATTTTCGTCATAGTACCACTTTAAAAAGAAATTTCCAAATTAAAATCGAAAGTTTGCAAAACGGAAACTTAATAACATAGTTTTGGGCGCATTTACCGCATTTTTAAACTGAGCACAGGCTTAAAACGATTTCGACCTATACACTTGTTCAAATATGCTTAAAAAATGATGTTTCAGGCCTAAGCACTGCAGGTTGCTTGCTTACAAGTTTTGTAAATGAAAACGAAGTGAAATAAAATTATTGCTTACCTTCATTGTGTCTTTTGGCGTCTTTTTTCTCTTGATTTCCTTCCTCCAATTCAGTCTCATACGTTGAAGCTGTGTATTTTGTTTCTTTCCTCATGAAGTGACGATCAGTTCACGAACATTGTATACAGTGGAACGAAGAACAATTTCGCATCTTAATTTGCGTTCTTCATATAAGTCGGCGATATCCTTGATTACAAAAGGATCATCACATAGTGCTTACGCCACAACTATTCCTTTAGTTAGCTTTCGAAGAGATCTTTGGATGTTCCTGTACGAGGCATACTTCGTTTCACTTTCCGCCATGTATTTTCAATGCGTTGGGTTTGCGCACCTGTTTCTGGGTCTATGAAGTTTAGGCTGTGGTTGACTGTGAGATGAGTGTAGCCCACGTCTTTTAGGCAGTCGTAAGTCTTCCACATGTCGCTCAACACGCGTGTCCCCGGCAATATGTGGGCGCGCATGATGGATAAGAGTGTGTCTTTATCCCCTTGCCCTACCGGAACAATATTAAGGAAGTAGGCTTTGGTTTGGCGGCATATGCCACGTCAGTGTATTTCTACAATTTTCTCGCGGACACTTTATTGACGACGCGAGCAGGTTGTGTTCCTTGCACCACTGTATGCACTGGTCGGGATCCGCCAAAATTTTGCACAATTTAAAAAACATTTAGAGAGGACATAGTGAAACTGTTCACGTCAAGGCGCAGCTCAAGTGGAAGCGATTGGGATACACCTAATTGCAATAACGTTGTCACAGAAAAAAGCAAAAAGCAAAAAGCCAAATAGGAATTAATTAGGGAAATTTAAATTTCCATTGTTCTTAGATACTGTATATGAATAAAAAATGCATTTTTTTATTCATGTCATTCATTGACATTATATTTTTATTCATGTACAATATCTGAGAACAATGGAAATTTAGTTTCCCTAATTAATTCCTATTTGGCTTTTTGCCCTTTTCTATGACAACGTTATTGCAATTAACTGTAAATAAATAAATCATCTCCTCCACCTTTTATTCACCAAGGACCCACAAATGCGATACATTGTTTTCGTGCAGCGTGCAACATGCGTTTAACACATGAATACGTAAATTGTAATGTTAATTTTTGGGCATGTCAACGAGTCAAGTAAAATAAAAATTAGTTTTGGGGGGACAATTCTCAACTGAATCTCGTGGTGTAGTGGTATAGAAGAGAGACTGGTAAGCGAGAGGTATGCGAAAGGTAAGTGGTTCGAGACCTGATGGAAAAAATGCACAAGAAGCCTGAGCTAGGGGAAGAAGAGAATCGGTGAAAAGACAGCGCGCAATCATATCCTCTTTTATTCATACGGTAAGTAGTAATTGTCAATGTATATATAGAATTGAATTCGTGCGCTAAGCGAGCGTTTTCCTCCAGCCAAAGGCGACGATATAAAAATTAAAAGGAGAGTCAGTCCTTTTCCTCTTCCTACGCCCGTTTATCTTTTTTTCATTGTCGTCCTTTCCCTATTTTTCGCTCTTTTACATGGCTTGGAGGCGGCCTAAAATGGGTAGCGAAATCAAGGTGAAATCGCATTCTTAAGCACCATTTTCATAAATCCAGACATAATAGGGCGCGAGAGCACGCAATCAAATCCTCTTTTATTCATACGGTAAGTAGTAATTATCGATGTATATATTCAATACCTTAGGGAGTTACTATTGTCTTCTAAAACAATAGAGCGGATGCATAATTAATAATTCTGCATGCATAACAAATGTATGGGGTTATAAGCAAATCTTTGCACATCCTCTATCCCAAATTAGTAAATACCTAAACAGGTTTAGCAGCACATAAATAATAATAAATAACGAATCATAGGGATGCAAATTTTATGAAAACGTGGGATCTGTTCTAACCTTAAGCTTTAGCTATTATGTAGAGACGTAGTTTTCTGTTCTTCTGCGAGCTGCGCCATGGTAAGGAACCTTTCTAGCCACTTTCGAAAAACCTGAAACACACTGAACATGCTGGATGCATTCTTTGCAGTTAATTATTGTAGTTGCATTGTATTGTATTGTATTTGCAGTTCATTATTCAAGATAAGTTCATTATTCAAGATAAGCTATATTGTCCAGTTTATCCTGTTGAGAAATCGTGAAACATTTCAACTATCTACTAGCAAAATACCGTACGTATATAGTCGCACTTCCATTCATAAGATAATCATGCACAGAGTCAATAAATATTCATATAGACTTTTTACAAGCAGTATCATCTCCTTTGCCAAGTAATCATGTATATATTCGATTTTTAAACGCTACACTGAAACAAGTTCCTTGGCTCCCAAAAAGACGCCCAATTTGTAAACAGGCACTGAGTGAGATACTCAAGTTGTGTTAAGCCTGGTTCTCATATGCCGCCGACCTAACTGGGACACGGCCTGGGACAACGCTGCGGCATATGTAAACATTTATCGCGGACACAATCTCTCCCAGGCATTGACCGCCGGCTTGCCTGCGAAGTTGAGTTGA
>JAHPZR010038581.1:0-5000 GCA_019787425.1 Platygyra sinensis | reverse complement strand
TACTAACAAAATACCCACTTGCCTGACAGAAAAATCAATGGTTTATATACCTGCTGCACAAGAGTGGCTTCAAAAGCAACCAACATAAAGAGAGTGAAGACGCTGTAGTACCAGTACTCATCAAGACACCATAATCCAACACAAAAACACTTGAAACACGAAGAAAGGAGCAGTAGCCCTTTCTTTAAATAACTGACCAAATTCAGGCACGTCCATCTGAAGTCTATAACAAGGAAACAGGTTTACAGGATTAACTATTGGCACTTCATTTAAAACACCCTTGTTAATTTAATTTAAACAGACAGACAGAGACAAAACCAGCTTACTCATTCAATCCATATTTTTTCTTGGCTCTTTCAACCTCTACTTCTTCCTGATAACCTTTACAACTGTTGTAATGTTCCATAGCTTCACTGATTGGAAATGCCACCTGGCAGAATTGTTTCTTTCTTCACTATCATAGACATACTTTGTCTTTTGAAAATTGAACCAAATAACCTGTTTTTGTGTTTCTTGTTCCTATAAAATACAAAAAACACAACATTAGGCTGAGATACATAACATCTAGGCATGGAACATCCACAGCGAGCACACAATCTTGTTTAGTGGGAAGAGAGTCTATTCTTAGCCTGCGAAAACAGCCATAGTTCTTCGCTCCCAGCCCGAGTGGCGTTTCGCGTGAAGGACGTCTGCGATTCCCTGCCGAAAATTCCATACTGATGACATAAGCGTGAACTTTATAATTTTGAATAAATTATCATTTGCAGTCACGAAAGGTTTGTGCCAAGCCGCAAATGTCTTACATTCTCACAATACACGAGTTATGCTAGCACCTTCAGACGTACAGAGTATTTTAGAAATATTGGTAACTGATGAGATCCACATGGAGGATCGAAACCATGGTCTTGACTAATCCGAACAAAGACAGATTCAACAGACTTGCGCCTCAACAGTTGCATTTGAATCATGTCGTTACATCAAGCTTGAAAAACATAAGCTCAATCAGAAAGCTGAAAGAAAATTAGAGTTTTTCTAGACAAGCTGGTGTATAGCTTTCTCGAAGTAAAGCTACAGCGTCTCTGAAGAAAAAGGTACAAGGGAAAATATGATATCAGTTCTGCACTCAAACAGTTCTAATCACTGTTTACGGAGGTGTCAAAATCCAAGAAGTAACACGCAGATAACAGCGGAAATCATGTAGACTTATGATTTAAAAATTTGCCATGGCACGGTCTAACGGCTCAGCTCTTTCTTAATAATTCCTCCTTATAACGCACAGCCTGAAGCTGCCACTGCATAAAAACACGAGTGAAGCTGACCAAAAAAGGTTGAGTAACCGACAGAGTAGAGGCGGCAAATGTACAGTATGTCCACAAACCGCCGAAGTGCTGTTGTACGCTTGTCCAACCCGCACTTTACAGCAGCACGAACCACGACAAAGCTTACAAGACGCCAGGATTGTGTTTGGGTGTACGTGGTATTTTCACATGTCCCGCATAATTTTACGGACTTAATTATGCATATTACCCGGATCGAACCAATTCACGAAGCTCATGACCCCATGCGGGACAGATTGTTCGTCCGTCAGTAGGAATTTTTCGGCGGAGAAAAGCGAGACGTCCTTCATGCCGAAACACCACACTTCAGGCTGGGAAATGGGAGAGAAGGACGGCGGTTTTCCAAAAGAAATCGCAGGCTAGTCTAGTTCTCTATTTTCCAATTCCCCATTAATGTGCCTCTGTTTTGCCCCGCTGCCCAAATTTTGTGCATAAGAACTATTGCTGCGGGAATGCTCTTGGGAATTATGCCAGACCTCCTTAAGAAGTATTACACGACCATAGGTTATGCAAAATTTGGGGAGTAAACAGAGTGCATTATGGACAATTGGAAAATAGTGAATAAAGGATTGAAGGAATGAATAGTTAACCTCTGTATGCTGTTGTTATTTCTTATGCAACCATACAGGAAAAATCTGCATAACACTGCGGTGCTAAACTTGTTCTTAGACCTAGGTGTGCTCCCTGTGGAACATCCAAAGGTTTTCAAAACAGGCAGGTACATTGTAAAAAGGCAAGGTTAAGATAGGTCCATCTTGCTTGAGAAAAGGAACCTTGACTGACAGTGGAGCTTTCTTTTTCCAAAATGCGGTATAGGGGGGTGGGAAGGACTTTTTGCCACTAGATCTTCCTGATAAGAAAGGTTCATCCTTCCCTGGGGACAATAAATTGCATGGTTTAGTATAGGTGTCCAGTTTCAAGTAGAGGCAGTGACCACTACACTAAGGCAACCTGAATCTCACTTGGTGACTTGCCTGACAAGTTGACTCAAGATTGCCAGTGTTTTGCTCTCGGACAAGACATGCCACTTGAATAAAGTCTGATGGTACCTTCCAGTCCTCAGTTGTTCAAGGCAGGTTTAAATTAATGCCTTGTTAGTCAGCTTTAATTTCAGTGTTGACATGAGGAAACAGCTGGCTATGTATATGTAAGTAGAAGAGTTCTAGATTTTCCTACATGCTCACCTGCTCATGGTGAAGGTTAAGCAACTCAGGTGAACCATTATTTGCTGTTGGAACAACTTTTATTACTGTGGCAAGGGAAGGGATATTTTCCTGTAGAACAGAGAAACGTTATTAAGAGTTTGCTCAACAGGCCTTATCACGGTTTTCTATGCTATCTTGATGGGTAGGCAAAGCAGAAATTACAGTGTTTGTGTGGGAATCCGATAGCAAATAACTTCTTCCAAAATTAAATTTCACACAATTTCTGAATTGTAACGTTAGAATACTAGGTAGAAGATTGTATTCACTAAGTTTGAAGGATGTGGCTTTGCTAGAAGTCGCTGAGTTCTTTTTTAATTTTCCATACATCTGTCTGTAAATTTTTTCCCGCGAACCACGTCTAGACAAATTTTGTCTACCCAGCCAAATTTACAGACAAATGTATGAAAAATAAGAAAAATTAACTGGATGTCTCCTAGCCAAGCTACATCCTTCACACTTGGTTAATACAATCTTCTACCCAGTATTTTAATGTTGCGATTCAGAAATTGTGTAAAATTCAATTTTGGAAAAAGTTATTTTCAATCGGATTCCCATGCAAACACTGTGATTTTCTGACCGCTTTGCCTACCTGTCAAGATGGCATCGAAAACCATGATAAGGCCTATTAAATTTTATATTACACATGTTTAAACTTAATTAAACAGTGTGTCATTACAGCTATAAACAGTGTGTCATTACAGCTATAAATTTTTTGATAACAAAAAGAAAAATTGTAGTAATTTAAGGCTAATCGTGGAATTTATGACATTATTCATAAAGCTTGCATTTGCCGTATTTTAAGCATGTGCCTAGCTTACTATGCCACGCAAATAACTTCTGTAACTACTTTCCACACGGAACAGACACAAACCCACAAATAGTAATTATTAATTTAAGGTATTCTTACCGCTGAGCAAGTGAAAAGGCATCGCACGTGAACAGACCAGTGACAAAACAGACAAGAAAGAATTTGCAATATTCCGATCACGGCCAAAGCGATGAGACCGGCTTCAAAATAATCTGTGAGCCACGCTACACCCACCGTCCAGAAGTAAAGCCACGTTTAAACTATAATCGGTATAATGGTCCTAAGAATAAAAATGGAAGTAAAAGTGTGGCCTTATCCCTATACAATTTTTGACATACTCTAATTCCTCATATCAATTGATTCGGCAAGCCATATTGAACCATCAATAACCCTCTCCGTAGTACGCCTGCGTTAGTGAGTTACTACCGCTGGTATGTTTTCACCGCTGGTTATTTCCCAGAGATCAAATTAATTCCCCAGGTTTCCCACCGCGGTCGTAATAATATTCCGCCATGTTCTGGCAAAGAACGCCTTTCAATTGCATGGGGGAAGGGCATTACAACCGTGTGAAAGAAGCATGGCCTATGACATCTTCAGGTCTTTTGAAGTCTTCTCAAAGTTTTTTATGTACATACATGCGGAATTTTGCCGGCCGTCGTCGGTCTATGTTACGTGCATTCGCAGCTTGCAGTACAACCATACAATGTAAGTATCTTAAGTATATGATGGTACAGGCAGTACGAATGTCGTTTATCTTACCTTTTTCCCGGACATGTGTAGAATGTGCCGGTACCACTTTAACAGGTTGCGTTTGGTTTAGCACTATAAGTTAGTAGACTACATGCAATGGTGCAAGTATAATGTTATAAGATCTGATCAAATTGACAAAGGTGAACCAATTCAGCAACTTAAATAACCTGGCCTTGTCTAATGCCCTCAGGTCCTTGTAATCGGCTTAGTGATCGTGATATTATTAAATCTGCTGCAAGTGATCGCGGCCAAGATGTTTGAATTTCACTGGCAAACTATGTGGTATTACTTTCTCTGTGGTATAATATCTATTGTGGCTGACAAATCGACATCAGAACTTCTTCGAGTCTTTCATTTCTCTGATTTTTCTATCCTACAGATAAATAGGCTGCCTTATAATTACTCTGTCTTAGACTCAAGCAACATACGTCTTTTTAAACCCATGGCTTAATTGTGGTAAACGAGAACCGTTGAAGAGTGCATTTTGGAACATGGACAAAGGTGTGTGACCCAGTTGCACCAGCCCTCCTCCCTTAAAAGGTCTATTAAAAATCACTCTATATTGTTTCAAATGGCTTTGTTGAAAAGTCTTGAAATTTTTTTTTTTAAATGGTTTCAATAATTTTATTAACGGATACACTAGGAAAACAATATCGTACAATACAAATACGATTACGTCACTAACGTATTTACATTATATTGCACTAATTATTTACTCTACTTATATTAATCACACAATATTTACATGACATGCAGTACACTACTAACATGCCCACAATGACGGCCAGGGCAAAGAAAAAAAAAAGAGAGAAAAATACATAATTAGCCTTCCAGCTTAGGTTCATAAGTTTTGAAATTGTGGTATGCATGATCTGTTACTGGTTTTTGTTTGTGTTAGGT
>JAHPZR010038580.1:25000-38251 GCA_019787425.1 Platygyra sinensis | reverse complement strand
GTACGAATACATTTAAATGCCCAAACAGTGTCCAACAATGGGAAGATATTGCCCTGGAATTTTGGACAAAGTGGCAGCTTCCAAATTGTTTGGGAGCAATAGTGGAAAACATGTACGCATTTTACACCCTCCTGGATCTGGATCGGACTATTTTAACTACAAGGGGTTCTTTAGCATCGTTTTGTTGGCTATTGTCGGGGCAAAGTCAGAGTTCATATATGCTGATGTTTGGATGCCAGGGCAGGATTAGCGACGGGGGTGTGCTCAGAAATACTGACTTCTTTAAAGCTCTTGAACAAAAGAAGCTGAATATTCCTCAGCCCGCAGAATTACCCATTGATGATGTGAACTATGAGGATTGGAGACCTATCATTCCTTACTACTTTGTTGGAGACGATGCATTTAGTTTGTCTGAGCATCTAATGAAGCCATACCCAAACAGAGGTCAATCTGAATCACAGCGAATTTTTAATTACCGTCTTTCAAGAGCGCACAGAGTGAGCGAGAATGCCTTTGGTATCTTGAGTTCAAAGTTTAGAGTGTTCCTTTCAACTCTTTGTGTTAAACCAGAGTATGCCACCAGCATCGTTCATGCAGCATTAGCTTTACACAAGTACCTCCTCTGTAGATGCCCCAACATATACACTCCTCCTGGTTCTGTGGACACACAAAATGGTGAAGGTGACATCATTGATGGAGACTGGCGAGTACTGGTTTGAGTCATGTATCATTCAAAACATTAACATCGCTGGCTGTAACTACACCAGAAATGCAGCATCTGTCTGAGATCGTCTTTGTGAATATGTCAACGGAGACCAGGTCAGGTGCCATGGCAATGGAAAATCTTGCTTCCTTAGGTACCAGTTTCAAGCATGAACATGAACTGAGCCACTCTGGTACATTCAATTTGTTTATTTATTATCATTTCGTGTATTTTAATGCCTAAATGACCATTTAAATTCTTGTTTTCATCAAGTATTGGTTGATTCTTCACTGAAGTTGTAGTATCTACATAATTTTCATCTCATTCTGATCGTTGGTGAAGTGAAGAATCATGCTGCAATAGGAATGAATTAACATTTTTCAGAGATTGTAATGTTCAAGGAGATATTGGCTTTGAAAAAGTGAACAATTTCTGGCATTTTGAACTGTGAAGCACTTCCAAGTTGGTTGGTAAATTTTCTCCAGTTCCTGAAACCACTGACTTTTGAGGATTTCATCTTTCCCATTTCCTTTCCAAACTGGGTTCTAAGATTTCTCATCTTTGTTTTGATGTCGTCATCTGAAATTCTACAACAGTTGGAGGTTTTCATATTATGTCAAAAATCAACAAAGCACATCTGTTACTTTTCTCTACATACCAGTGAGAAAAATCTGGAAGGAAAATTTCATGCTGATATATAGTAGTTTTACTATTTATTATCCAAATGCACCTCGTAGAGTACAGATAACGCCCAAAACGAGTACAAATATCAGCGGTATTTGTACTCCAGAGGACTGGTTTGACAGGTTTGTTGCAGTTGACCAATCAGTTAACTGGATTTCCTGCGCCAATTCCGTTCCGCTTCGCATACTTCTGTCACGCATTCCCCATAAATATTTTTTTTTTCTGCGAATTCGCCCGCACGGACATAACAATTTGGCAGGTGGATAATAAATCTCTTATTAGACGCTTTGTTGTGTAGTATTGATGAAAATTTTTCCTCCTTGTTTGTATTTTGACGCGCCCTAAGGGCTCGTAAAAATACTCAGCGATACTACACAAACAAAATGTCTAATAAGATATATTTACCATTAATATTTAGCAATTATTGAATGAAGCTGAGTAGGATATATATGAAGAATTCTGCAGATCAAGGAGGGCGTTATCCACTGAGGCCACATTACAATACAATACAAAAAGTACAGTCTGTCTCCACCCACAAACACATCACTTTTAAATTTGATCCATATTGTGGCAGCCGTAAAATTGATGTAAAACCCGTATTTTCACTGTAGTTTTCAATTTTGGGTCACGGTATTACTTTAAACGAGTGACTTCAACAGTTCTAAAGCAAAACTATATTGTTGTACTGATTAAATGCCCTGCTTTATTTCTATGCCGGTACAGCCATGTTGTTGGCTCCGACTCCGACATCAATATGGCAGACCCATAGTAACCTTGTTGAAACGAGTATATTAAAGTGAGCCAGAAATTGGCTCATCCTCGGTGTAAAAACCTGTGAGACTCACCAGTGACGCAAATAAAGAAAACAAAGAAGTCAACATACCCTTACCCCAACAAATAGCTTCAAAACAAAGAAAAACTTCACAGGTTTTTACACCGAAGTAAACCCCAGAAATCGTTCTACAGTGAAGTTGTTCTTCCATACCTGTCTTTCAACTCCCTTATACGTTTATTTGAGAGTCACTCTGCATGTAAAACATTTATTTTATTGATGAAAACCGAGAATTTATCTCAGTCAAAACAGGTACACTGTACTCGTGACTTAATGAACTAAACATGTCAATTTGAATGCACAACGCAAAGTACCGTTTTTTTTACAATAACAAAAATATTTCAAGATAATTTTTCGTTTTTGTGTAAGAAAACATTAATTTTTCGCGACGTTTTCTCGCTTTGCTGCTAGACGGTATTTGCATTTGTGGAAGCTTACGTTTTATTTTCTTTCAGTTTTGTCCTTGACTAAACACAACACAAAGCAATCAAAGCAAGCTTAACTTTGAATTCTCTATTGACGTTAACCGCCTTTCAAGCAACCGGACACAAGTAAGATTAACAAAGGCGACTGAATTTTAATTATTAGCTTATTATAAACAAAGTAAAATTTTAATCTGCAAATATGGCGGAGTAGCAAGCAACGGGTACACACCACGGTGACGAAGGAACTGTCAAAACTGAGTTGACACCGAATAAAATCAATAATTGGCATTGAGAATCGTAAAATATATTCCCATTGCTATAAAGATAGTGTCCGAGGTCAATAGAGAAGTTGAAGCTTACCTGTCAATGAATCATTGAATTGCTCTTCGAGCTTTGTTCTTATTTCCTGCATTGCTGCAGCCCTCTTGTCCTGTCGTTTTGTAGTCCCGCACAACTTGTGTTATACAAACAAGGATAGTTCGACCAGAGGTTAATTACTGCCACTTCCTCCTCGTAAGTCCAGGAACGGGTTTTTGCTTTTTTTCTTTCTGCGACGGCCATGACACTCACTTTATGTTCCGTGACAGAGCTTCCCGAGGGGGTCCCTCGTGACTCAACATTGTCACAGTTTCAATCAAAAAATCGCAGCAAAAATTGCATCAAGTTTCAAAACATGTTCGAAACCCCTGCGATATCGCGGCGACAAATCGCACTGAGAATCACCCCTGGTTTACACGTGCGATTTTTGAAGTTGCAACTTTGGCGCGACAAAAATTGCATCGAGTTGCCGCGACAAAAATCGCCTGTGTAAAACGGGCCTTAAGAAAGCTCACACGTTCCCACCCATGAACTATAGAAGGAACAGATATCCAATAGTGGAACACTGTGATATGTTCCTAACCTTTGACAGCGATCAGCCAGCCAATAGCTCTACTGGGATGGACACCATGGGTCAACGAACTTTTCCTGCGCCTGAGCCTCCTCAGAACATTCAGATGACACCAGCTCCTTGCCCACAGGTTCCGCAGTCAGCCGACCTAAACCTTGCCAACACACCTTCCCGGAGCACGAATACGCCAACTCCCCAAGCAATATGACCCTCCAACAGGCACCTGGACATAAGGAACTGACTTGAAATGGACAACAATTTTAGGAATTGTTCGTGTTTAAATTTATGCTACCTCTCAAAAAACTGACACACCACATTTTGCTTCTTGTTATAGTGTAAATGAGAAAGGTCATTGAGTTCCATCCTTTCCTTAGATTCGTTGTGGCTCGAACAGTAGGATATTTCTTGTGTTTTTTGCTTTGTGTAGAGAAAGAGAAGGATGTAATATCTAGTCCGGTGGTGCATGCTGGGAAGGGGAGACCACGAGGAAAAGATGACGATGTTGGGAGGGGTGATTCAGCAGCATTTGAAGACATGGGAGGAGCGAGAGCCAGAATTAGTCGCCCAAATTAGGAAGAGCCTCTACGTCGACGATTTAATCACCGGAGCACCGACCGTCCAACAAACTCAAGAGCAGAAGGAGAAGGCCATTACGATCTTCAGCGACGCTCAGTTCAACCTCCACAAATGGAAGTCCAACGCCGTTGAGTTAACACAACCTGCTGAACAACACGACAACGAAGAGCAGAGCTTCGCAAAACAACAACTTGGTACCAAGACATCCGAGACAAAGCTACTGGGACTACCCTGGGATCCAGCCGCTAACACGTTGAGCGTTTGTTTTCCCCAACAAGAAGTGTCAACAACCAAAAGGGGAGTTCCTTCACATCTCGCCAAAACATATGATCCCCTGGGACTGATCTCACCCATGATGCTTTGTGGAAAGTTCATTTTCCGGGACATTTGCGAGAGGAAGCTACCCTGGGACGTGTCCCTCCCAGCCGATCTGAATAAGAGGTGGCACATGTGGCGTTGCAACCTACCAGACACCGTCAGCGTGAGGCGAGCAATGGCACCCTTTAAAGAGCCAATTACGTCAATCAAACTTCACGCCTTTGGAGACGCTAGTTCGCAGGGCGTATGTGCCGCAGTTTACGCAGTGGTCGACCAAGAGTCAGGGGTCACCCAGGGTCTCATCACGTTGAAGTCGCGCCTATCCAAACAAAACCTGACCATTCCCAGATTGGAGCTCGTTGCCGGCCATATGGCGGCGAACCTTGCGGTTAACGTTCGGGATGCTTTGCTGCCTGATTGTGATCCACTCATCCACTGCTGGTTAGACAGTACTGTTGCCGTCTATTGAATACGCGGAGGTGGAGAGTACCGCCAGTTCGTGGCGAACCGCGTGAACAAAATACAGCAACATCAAGGAATTATCTGGCATCACGTTCCCACCGATCAAAACCCTGCTGACCTAGGAAGCAGGGGAGGAAGTGTAATCAACGCACCACTATGGATAAATGGACCTCCGTGGTTGTCCTATCCAGATCATTGGCCTCCCAATATTGAAGTTCAGGCCTCGCCCGAGTCCCGAGCAGAAGCCAAGATAGCCAAGGAAATCCTGGCTATAGCCGTACCAAAGAAAGATGCGTTCACTGAGATGTTGGAGAACCTTAGCCTGTGGAAAACTTTGCGCGTTTGCGCTTGGATCGCCAGATTTCTCGCCAACTGCAAAAGACCGAAGTCAATAAGAACCAACGGACCACTGACCACAGACGAGATCAAGTCCCAAGAAGTCTGGTGGACCAAACGCGTGCAATCTGAAGCCACAAGCTCGAAGAAATTCTCAGTAGATAAACTCCAACTTAACCTGCAGCCAAGGGATAGCGGTGTACTGGAGTGTAGAAGAAGACTCATTGGTGCCTACCCAATCTACCTTCCAGACGACAACTTGTTTACTTTCAAGTTCGTTCAACAAGCGCACCTTACGACCCTTCACGGGGGAGTTACCCTTACAATGACCAAGGTCAGAGAAACACACTGGGTCCCTCGCCTGAGAGCGTTGACGAAAAAGGTCATCAAAGGCTGTTGGGGTTGCAAACGATTTCAAGCCCAGGCTTACCAGTGCCCACCACCAGGAAGTTTGCCTCTCACTCGCACCGAAGGAGTGACGCCCTACGAAACTATTGGAGTCGACTTCGCTGGTCCCATAAAGTATCCTGTGACACAGAAAACTGAGGGAAAAGGTTACCTAGTCCTCTACGCCTGCAGTCTGACCAGAGGAGTTTACCTTGATCTCATTCCAAGCTTAGAAACAAACAAGTTTCTCACAAGTTTAAAAGGTTTCATCGCCAGACGCGGTCGTCCACGCGTGATCTATTCAGACAACGGAAGCACGTTTAAAGCCGCTGCTGATTGGCTGAGTAACGTCAGGAATGATGAGAAATTCCACAACTGCCTCGCACAACTTGACCTGACTTGGAGATTTAACCTCAGCAGAGCTCCGTGGTGGGGTGGCCAGTTCGAAAGGCTCATAGGCGTATTCAAGTCGGCTTTTCGTAAGACAGTGGGAAATGGAACCTTGTCCTGGGGAGAATTGTCTGAGGTCGTGCTTGATGTGGAAATTGCCATAAATGTCCGCCCCCTGACTTACCTAGAGGAAGATGTTCAAATGCCGGTTTTGACTCCAAGCTCTCTGCTACACCTTCGCCCAAACCAGCTCCCCGAATTAAGTGCTCATCACATACAAGAGAGAGACCTAAGGAAGAGAGCAAAGTACCTCCTTCGATGTAAAGAAGCCATGTGGTGCAGGTGGACGAAAGAGTACGTACGGAGTCTAAGAGAGAGGCACAGCAAGAGCGGAGGAGAGCAGACCTCACACCCCTCGGTAGGAGACGTAGTCATCATAGAGGACGAGTCCCGAAATCGAAACTCGTGGAAACTAGGAATCGTGGAAAGGTTAATTGTAGGACGTGATGGGCTGATATGCGGAGTCAAGGTGCGAGCTGGGAAAGGAGAGATAGAGCGAGCCGTGCAGCATCTCTACCCACTGGAGTTATCTGTCGACCGTACACCCAACACAAGCTCAAGCCTAGACCCAGAGGTTCCGCCCTTCAGGCCAAAGCGAGCCGCAGCTGCAGCCGCCAATCTGCGAATCCAGGAAATTGCACATTCAGAACAATCCAGTGACATTTAAAGGAACAATGAACAATGAACATTTTAATTAAGCTTGTTTCATTTAAAGCGGACATGGTTTGTTAGAGACCAGTTTCGAAAGAGAACATATATTCCTTAGAAAGAAATATATGGGGGGAGTGTGTCGGAGACTGGCGCTAGCATTAGAGATTGCGTGATTTAAGCAGACTTAACTGATAGGAAATCCATGTGGGATATCAATTTCGTGCAATAAGTAGTTTTGTTAAATAGCCGACGATGATATGTGTCAAGGACCGGAAATCAACCTTTAGTACGCTCTCATGCAACATTGCATGCAAGTAGAGTATAACAGATAAGCGTCCAGTGTTTTGCGTTCAGTCGAAATCCCGCCAGCTACGCAGGCTAAGTCGAGAATTAAGTCGAGAGTTCAGTTGAGAGTTAGTTAACCTTGTAAACCAGTCGAGGGAAGTTTACCAAACCAGCTGTGTTAACCAGTTGAGAAGAAGCCTGTGAGCCAATAAACCTGCTGTGGATCTGTGAGTATTATTTGCCCTGATTTATTTTTCCCTTTTGTGAGATTCGTGGGGAATCGTTATTCTTGGAGGCAAGCGTTTCCCACAGCTTAATCCATGGTGTAAGAAACGTAAGTGAATTGTTCTCAAAAGTCTACTTTTGTACCAATTCACTTCATGAGGAAATTTGTACTTTGGAGAGTATTAAAGAAAAATTCCTGAAACTTGGGGGTAATCAAAGACCAATAGGGTCGTGATGAAATATACCAAAAAATTGCAACATTCTAACTTCTGTCACATGACAGGGGATGATTTGTCCAATGAGTGTGGTATAAAATGTGGTTATTTCCAAAAAAAGCCAGTAAAAAGTACTGAAAACAGGAGTTAACTGTCAAAACTTGGGTTCAGAACAAACAGAAACTTGCATGATGTGCTTGTTTAAAAGTCAAATCTTGTTTTATGAAAGAGCAGGAACTGCTGGCGTCAATGCTATCAATGCTTTAAATTAAAGCCTCAAAGGGCGTGGCTGGTTGTCATGGCAACCATTTTGAGTAAAACCTAAAAAAAATTATCTTCTCTTCTTGAGTGCAATCGCACACAATTGATCTTTCTGGTCCCCTTCAGCCTTTCGAGCCCCCCTAACCAGGCACTTTTTGCTGCAGCGCACTCAACTTAAAAATTCCTAGACTGAAATGACACCGACTTGAAGCTTCTCCAGAAGTCAAGTTACTGAATAAATGTTCTAACATTTGCATCATTTTAAATTTTGACTCTTTAAAATGCTTCTAGGGACCATTAAATTACTGCCCGGCATCAGATAAAGCTTTTAATCGGCTTTTGACGTGATTGCTTACAATTGCCGAGTAGTAGAATGAGTCGTGATCTTTGCTAACCCGGTTTTCAAAAATCCAGGTATAAATATCTCCATTGGTTCCAGAGAGATCTAAATTTTGTAAATATGCAAATGCGATGACTGATGAGCAGCACAGTCCACTGAAAACTTGGTAGGCAAATAGTTTTACAGGAAGCACGCCTACAGCTATATAATAATTCTGCTCCCGTGCATAGCAACTCAACTCTTTTCCAGTCCCCGCTTACTTGATTTCAAGAT
Source organism: Platygyra sinensis (assembly GCA_019787425.1). Classification (NCBI taxonomy): domain Eukaryota; kingdom Metazoa; phylum Cnidaria; class Anthozoa; order Scleractinia; family Merulinidae; genus Platygyra; species Platygyra sinensis. Next base: position 29,939 of record JAHPZR010038580.1, on the reverse strand, counting down.
GTTAGTGATTTTAACTGGGAAGATGTAAACAAGGCACAAACGCAAGCTAAGATACTTATACGCTGCTGGATCATGCATAAATTATGGGCCATCATCAGCGAATATCAAAATGGAATGCCAAAGGTGGCCAGGGAAGCCTTTAATATTGGGGAGGTCTGGAACCCAGTAAGTTGCCATGGTAACCAATTCATTGAGCTTGGTATTGTGGAGCACATTTAGTAGAATCTTACTGATAAAAATTTGGCTGAGATATCTTTTTTCATCATATTTGATTAAAATTTGGTTGAGTGTATGACATCATCACTTGGCTAATTTGCATTTTTTAAAAAAACTTGAATAATTCTGGAACGAAAAGAGATATTTGAAAATAGTAAACAGAATTTTTCCTGTCATACCGACTACTTGTTTATGTTTATAGTGGCTTAGATAGGAAATATGCGATTTTCGTCGTAGCATTACTTTAATTTTGCCAGCCCTTTAGGGAATGATGATGCATGATTCTACATGATGCAATACCTCGATACTAGGATATTTTGCTACATGACGAGTCATGTGTCAGACATTTAAAATGATTGTAGGTTTCAATACTTTTATTTTTATAGCAGCTATTTTTGTCTGACCTATAACATCATTCCCTGGCTATTTGAGGCAGCTTCTGTACTTGCAAGGATGCCATATTTGTCAAAAGAATCTTTGTAGCCTTGTGTATGGTTAAAGTAGCTAGGTAGTGAATCCCGATTTTTGGAACCTCCAAGGGAAATGAACATTGGTTTGAAAGATCGAATTGAGAAATTAGGGCCGAGGAGAGGGAAATGACTTGTGCTTCAAGATATTGGGAGGTTAAAAAAATATGGGTTCAAGAAATTGGTGTTCCGCTGTATATTTATACTACACTGTATTTTCTTAGGATCCTGTACACACCAAGTACTGGCATGAACTGAAGAAAAACGGCATCCTCTGCATGGAACTCATTGATGATGTCTTTTCAAGGTTTATTCAACAAGGCGTTATCAAATATGACATCTTGGACATGATGGAGCAGTTTGGTTTGATTGCCAAGTTCTCACCGTCTCCGAGTGATGTAAAGTATTTTGTTCCAGCTCAACTGAAGACACCTCCTAAAGACCTTTGTCAAATGGCACCATCTCATGCTGATCCTTGTCCTTTGTATATTCATTTTGTACATGGCTTTGTCCCTCATGGTCTGTTCTCACAGCTTGTGTCACGATTTATTGGTTGGTGTTGCAAGACATGGCCCTTGGCGTATCCCAAGCTGTACCAAAATGGAGCATGGTTTGTTATTGGAAAACAAATCCATTATTTAATTGTCATTTGCAAGAAGAGCTTCATCAAAATCATCCTTAGGCAAAGAATGCAAAGTCATCAGGTTTCACCAGAGAAGTCAGAAGAACTAGCTACTCAAGTGAGAGAGTTTGTAGAAGGAACTTTGCAAACCTTGTCACAAGAGCTGCCATACCTGAGTGGACTGCAGTATGAGTTGTGTGTAGCCTGCCCATACTGTCATCACCAAGGGAGAGATGGGGTTGGTCAAGAGTGTTCTAAGCATGGAAGAGTGTCATGTGATGACGAGGAGTGCTTTCATCTCCTTAAAATGAAAAAGGGTCAACAACTGATCTGTATGAAGAAGTTGTCTCATGAACTGTGTACTGTCCATGGACTGGAGAAATGGTTCTTGAAGAGAACAAGCCAGGTATGTGATGTATGTGATCTATATAATTAGTGGAAAAATTAGTCAAGACGTCAGGCCATTCCTATTTCATCTTAGGGTGGAAGGGGTACTGTCTGTAATAGAATATACAGGGAGGTCTGCCTGGATGGAGCTACTGATTTCACAAGTTGAAGAATACTACTTGTTACATGTAAATCTAATGTAGAGGATCTTACATGATCTGGTAGGATTCTGTGAGATCTTATAGGATTCATTAGGATACTACTAGGAATGGTGTTCTAGTTAGAATGCTGTAGAACTAGGATCCTACACAAGGTCCTGTTGTATCACTGCTAAATGTAATAAATAACGCTTAATGTAATACCGACCGTAAATGTAATAAAAATTAACCCTAAATGTAATATTAACCACACATGTAATAAAAATCAACCTTAAATGTAGTAACTTACCCCACCGTAAATGTAATACAATATAACGCTAAATGCAATAAGCTGACCAACCGTAAAAGTAACACAAGTTAACCTCAAATGCCTAACATAGTGTTAATGCTCCCTTAAGCCTGGTTCTCACTTTTGAGATAAGCACAAGCATAAGCACAAGGGAGTTCACACATGTTCACATTAGCGATATACGCGTGCGCAGTGTGAGTCATGTCAGAGACGTTCTCGTATATGATTAAAAATTATGTAATAAAAAATCTCAGTACTATTAATGGTGTTAACACAGTGAGAAAGGACATTTTAAAGCGTTAAATCAAGATATGAACACAACCAAAGTAAAGTTCGTTCGTTTGGTAAACAAACTCAGTTCGATTCGTGCTTTTGCTTATCTGATTTCAAACTTAGCTCTCGTTCGATCTTGCTCCACGGTAACTCTGTTTTTACGCCGTTTTTGAAGTCAACCAAAGATTTATCGTACAGGATTGGATAGCTCTGGACAAGTTCTGCTAACCTCTCATCCACCATTTTTGTTGACCAAGAGGAGATCTGGAACAATGTTATTCTTGCGCTTATGCTTGTGCTTATTTCAGGCCAGTTCCCACTGGTGAAATAAGCGTAATAAGCATAAGCACAAGCACAAGAAAAGGAAAATGTTTCTTTTTCTTGTGCTTATGCTTGTGCTTATTTCACCTCTGTGGAAACTAGCATTTTCTTGTGCTTGTGCTTGTGCTTGTACTTATGCTTGTGCTTATCTCACAAGTGTGAACCGCGGCAGGCTTTACGGTTACCGGGCATCACTTGAAGTCTCGGTGATTTTTTGTGAACATTGCCGGGGTTCTGCGTAGTTCCGGCCAAAGCTTAGCTGGAAACATCTGAAGACTTCGCAAGAGAATAGCTCTTCCGATGGTCGAACATTTGCAAACATCATTTCCGAAATTCTTTGCAGTGGATCGCGCAATTACACATCCTCGGAGACCCAGAGGCAGCTAGTTGGGTCATGAGAAAGTCGAAGCGGCCAAGTTTACAAGAACGAAAGAGGAGCCCCTGGGATTCTACTCTTAACCGACCAGTTCCGAAGCCAATTGAAATCCTCGTCTATGATTGAGTCAGAGTCATTGAATCAGAGTCCAGCTCTTTTCGTGTTACTTTCGTGACTTCTTATTCGAAGGTCTTCACAGACAAACTGTTTGATCGCCTGTTCGCCATTTTTGTCCGCCTCGTGCAGGAGAGTTTCACTCGATCGAGAAGTGCCACTAAAAGGAGAACCATGAAACCGAAAAAAAAACTCTAAATTTAGGATGTTTGTAAACCGACCTGAAAAAGCAACAACCGAGAAAGTCAGACTGTGGACTAATCGAAGGTAAATTCGTGAACGTCCAGAGTACGATAATTTGGCGAGTCGAGTCCATGCACCTGGGCCATTTTCGTTCCGTGTAGTCTCTCTTGTGTCAGCAGAAATTACCGATTCGCTCCATCTTTTATCGGACGTGGGAATTTCTCCTTCACGGGTCTCACGGGTCTCCGGGTCTCCGGGTCTCCGGGTCTCCGGGTCTCCGGGTCTCCGGGTCTCCGGGTCTCCGGGTCTCCGGGTCCGGGTCTCGGGTCTCCGGTCTCCGGTCTCCGGGTCTCCGGTCTCCGGGTCTCCGGGTCTCCGGGTCTCCGGGTCTCCGGGTCTCCGGTCTCCGGGTCTCCGGTTCTCCGGGTCTCCGGGTCGCGGGTCTCCGGGTTCTCCGGGTCTCCGGGTCTCCGGGTCTCCGGGTCCTCCCGGTCTCCGGGTCTCCGGGTCTCCGGGTCTCCGGGTCTCCGGGTCTCCGGGTCTCCGGGTCTCCGGGTCTCCGGGTCTCCGGGTCTCCGGGTCTCCGGTTCTCCGGGTCTCCGGGTCTCCGGGTTCTCCGGGTCTCCGGGTCTCCGGGTCTCCGGGTCTCCGGGTCTCCGGGTCTCCGGGTCTCCGGGTCTCCGGGTCTCCGGGTCTCCCGGGTCCTCCGGGTTCCGGGTTCCGGGTTCCGGGCTCCGGGTTCCGGGTTCCCATTCCGGTTTCTGGTTCCGGGTTCCGGTTTCCGATTTCGGAATCCGGTTTCCGGTTTCCGGGTTTTAGGGTTGCCCATAATCTATTGAAGTGATATCATATTCACTGATGATATTGATGCCATTTACGCCTTTGCCACCCATAGTAAAGTGTTTATTACATTTGAGGTTAACTTGTATTTCATTTACGGTTGGTCAGCTTATTACATTTAGCGTTAAATTGTATTACATTTACGGTGGGGTAAAGTTATTACATTTAGGGTTGATTTTGATTACATTTGTGACTGTTTACAGGAAAACATACTTTAACGCTTATCCGTTAAATGGCTAAAACCTAACGGATAACTAACGGAGCGTTAACGGCCTTCAAAGCGTTCTAACGCTTTGTGCTAACGTTCTAACGGCTAGCAAGTTTTGCCTAACGAGTCGTTAAAACGTTCTAACGCGTTGCCCTAACAGTTTAGTAATTCTGCTAAACGTGTCATAAAATCGATAGGCAACCGCTAAACGGCTGTGAAAAAAAATTCTAACGGATAACCGTGAAAGTGCCCTAACGCTTGCATCTGATCTGCTTGAGCGTTTGCAATTAGCGCCATTCATACTCTCCAGCCAAGGAACAGTTTTATAAATTGTTACTAAAAAAAGTCAATATCCCCACGAAAATTTAATGCCAACTACATTCATAGCCACAGAATAAATTCCGATCATAGTAAGATGCTAGCAAGCGACAAAGTTGAATCATGACTAATAAATTTTGTATCGGCATGAATTCCATAATTACTTC
>JAHPZR010038580.1:0-15000 GCA_019787425.1 Platygyra sinensis | reverse complement strand
GCAAACCGATATGGTGTCATTCAAGTCTTCCTGTTTGCTTGATTGAAAAGTGATGTTGACAAAAGTCGCCTCAATGAAGATAGAGTTAACATACATGGCTGTGGTATTTGTTTTTTGCTGAGTCCCGTAGTTTTTTGTAAATTGTCCTCCAAAGTGGTCTCAAATTTAAGTCTTGAAAAGTGTCACGACAGGCCTTCGCTCAAGTGAAATTTAATTTCCGTAAAACTCAGAAACATAAAGAGATCCGATCAAACGGATTGTGGTTTTAGTATAGGTACATGAATGTCTTACAACACACAAGAGATGAGCTAAATCTGTGACTCAAGCAAAATCGACCGGACCGCTCTTACAGAGACACACTCTTAATTCAAGTCTGAAAATTTCTGGGGGGGCTCGAGCCCCCCCTACCCCTCCCCCTGCTACGGGCCTGCGGGTAACTAACTGATGTTTAACGGTTTCGCCTGTCTAATGGATAAGCACTAAAGTATGTTCTCCCCATGAACGGTCGCATTTGTGGTTAGCATTACATTTAGAGTTAATTTTTATTACATTTACGGTTGGTGTGTTACATTTAGCGGTGATACTCCTGTCAGTGTGGGATCCTGTAGAATTTCTACCAGTGTAGTCCAAACGGTTGGGCAACCTTTCCTTTGTGTACTGTAGAATGTCACAGAAAGACCACGTTTTTTGTATGGAGGAAATCTGAAAGGACTACCTTTCTGAGAAAAATGTTTAGTTATTGAGGGATTGGACCGCCTTGAGTACTGCCCCCTTCTCAAGTAGTTGTATTTTTACTTCCCATTGGAGGATGCTAGTCCAATGCAGGATTACCCATAGTGCAAAAGTTTTTATACTCAGTATAATACACATTCATAAATTGGAGTGGAGAGAGCACTAGTGAGAGCAACGTGTGTATCCCATAAACACAACACAGTGACCCTACTTGATCTCAAACTCGCACCACTTAACCCAGAATCTAGCTTTAATTGTAGGTGTGGTTCTCTTGTAGGATTTGAGTCCTTCTACCAGAGTTCCCATTACACGAGATGCACCAGCAAAAGAGAATAAAGGGAGGTTAAATACAGCATTGAGTGTTACTCTGTTAGCCAGTGGGTGGGATTCATCTAAGGTAGGCTTGTCAACCTTACACAGACAGTTTGCCACAGAATTGGCCCAACATGAGCGAGTAAAAGTTACCCTTTTAGTCCCACAAAATTCCTGCTCTGAAGAAGGGAAGAGGACCGCTGAAAGCCACAATGTGTCCATTAGAGAAGCAGAGAGACGTCCAGGCTACGACGACCCCCTTGACTGGCTGAGTTTCCCACCAATAGACCTTGCCATTGACATCATAGTGGGCCATGGAGGGAAGCTTGGTAAACAAGCCCAGGTCATTAGAGAGTCGCACGGTTGTAAGTGGGTGCAAGTAGTGCACACTGCTCTTGAAGAACTTGGAATGTATAAAGACTATCCAAAGGCCATTTCCAAAGGTGAACTGAAGAACAGAACCGAAGTAGACTTGTGTCAATTGGCAGATGTTGTTGTCGCAGTTGGATCCAAGTTGAAGGAAGCATACTCTTCATATTTGCGCTCTTGCAAGAAACACCAAGATCTCTTTCAACTGACCCCTGGCATGTTCCATGAATTTTCAGACATCAGTCAAGCAACAAAAGGGGGTGCCAACTTTAAGGTTTTGACCTTTAGCTGTGGTGATCCTGAAGACTTCAGTCTCAAAGGATATGACTTTTCTGCTAAAGTAATAAGTGAACTGAAAGACAGTTCTTATTTTCTGGTGTTTGTTGGGGCACCTGAGGGAAAACTGGAGGAAGTTGCCAAAAATTTGCTGCAAAGTGGAATATCTAGAAATCAGTTGATTGTCCGAACATTTATTCGAAGTAAAGAAAGATTGAAAGAGTTGTTTTGTGAAGTTGACCTTGTCATCATGCCATCCAGGACAGAGGGATTTGGATTAACTGCACTGGAAGCCTTGTCTGCTGGTCTTCCCATTCTTGTGAATGGAAACTCGGGATTTGGAGATACACTGCGCACTCTACCATTGGGCAAGCCATTTGTGGTGTATTCTGCTGACCCTAAAGATTGGGCCAAGGCAATTGAAGCTGTACGTCTGAAAGACAGAGCAAAGCGACTGCAAGAGATTCAGAGACTACGGACATCCTATGAAGAGAAGTTCAGCTGGAAGAAACAGTGTGGAGCCCTTGTTGAGAAGATGTGGACATTGATTCATGGTAAGGCTTTGACGTAATATATTTACCGTTATGATCGATAATATTATGTTACCTAAGGAAGACACTTCTTATTTTTTTGTGGTGTTGTGTTCTCCTGTTTGTTCATATCTGTGTCACAACATATCTACAGACTGATGCAGTAAACCATCTAGAGTCTTTTTATTAAGTGTTACAGAACAAATTTTACTTGAAGTGGATCCAGATATGTTCTAAAGTTGGGGGGTGAGGGTGGACGAGTTCCTAGTAAAGATATAAGGCTTTTCTTTCGACAGAAAGGAGTCTTTCTGAAAAGCTGGGGAGTGATTCTAAGTGTGTTTGTTTTGTTTTTTACTTTTTGTCAATAAGGTTTTAGCTCTTTATCAAGTGGTTTGATGAAAGAAATTGTACAGTCAACTCTCTCCATGCAGACACCCTGCTATTACGGGCACTCACTATTACCGACAAAATCCAGATCCATGGCAAAAAGTACAGAGGTTTGACTTGAAATGACTCCCGCTATCATGAACTCTTGCTATTATGGAATTGCGGAAACAAAATGGCAATTTTATTGTTTTGAGTATAAAACGGACACCACACCTTCACTTCAAGTTGCGTAACCAGTGCAAATTACCAGCTAGCATTGTCAACTGGATTATACATTTTTTATCGGACAGATCCCAGCGGATTAAATTTGCGTCAGAGTGTTTTTCCGAATGGGGCCCAGTCCTCGTCGGTGTACCGCAGGGTACTTAACTAGGCCCGTGGTTGTTCGTCCTAATAATTAACGACCTTGATACGACCGCACAGCAATGGAAATATGTGGACGACACCGCGGTTTCTGAGGTAGTAGTAATGGGCGGGGTAAGTCACATGCAAGAAACAACCAACAGAGTAATAGACTGGTCTCGCGAGAACAGGGTTCAACTAAACGCCGCTAAGTGCAAAGAACTCAGGATCTCCTTTGCTAAAGAGCAAAGAGTCTTTGACCCCGTCATCATAGAAGGGAAAGAGGTAGAGTTAGTTACTTGTACGAAGCTGCTAGGCCTTATTAAAGCGGACGACCTAACATGGAACGACCATGTAACTGAGATAACCAAAAAGGCTAGCAAGAGACTCTATCTCCTAACTCAGTTAAAGAGAGTGGGAGTGCCGAAACAAGATCTAGCACTGTTCTATGTATCGTGCGTGCGATCTGTTATAGGTTATGCAGCACCTGTCTTTTTTAACACTCTCCCCCTGTACTTAAAGAACGAGCTGGCACGGCTCGAGAAAAGAGCAGTATCAATAATAACCTCAGGAAAGTGTAACTCGGCAATAGAGATGGGGGTAATGACCATTTTTGAGCATCATTATGTACTCTGTAGTAGGCTTTTGGTAACATTATCAGAGATCCAAACCATAAATTGAAGACGCTCCTTCCACCAGAATATGACAAATCACACTATAACCTACGACGACAGCGCCATTTTGATATGCCCAAGCTTTGTACGAACAGAGCAAGTAATAGTTTTATATATGCGATGTCGAAATAGTCCGGGCTGTAGTTGTATCCCAGTTTTGTCCCACTCATATTTATACTTTGTATTTTAACATAAATACATTATATGGAATTTTTATTGTTGTCTTCTTTATCTATCTATCTATCTATCTATCTATCTATCTATCTATCTATCTATCTATCTATCTATCTATCTATCTATCTATCTATCTATCTATCTATCTATCTATCTATCTATCTAGCTATCCACCTTCTCATGTAACGTGACTTTGTAAAATTGCAGTCTGCCCCTCATCATTTGTCAAAATACACTTCCAAAGACTTCTAAAATGTTTATTTTCACATCAATTCTTTTTTGTGTGTGCACAATAGTTATTTATTGCATGTGAAGGGAACTTTTTATCTCACATCCCGCTATTACAGACTCTAGCTATTATGAACACTTTGAAGTTCTTAAAAGAACATTCTAAGCATGTCGATCTGCTATAACAAGAGTTGACTGCACTGGAAGGGGTGAGGCTAAAGCGGGTGAAGTGAAGTTGCCTTGTCTTGCTATAAAAGGGGAGCATGCTGAGATGCTAGTGGAGTGTGGGGACAGATTGATGAATTAAATCAATTCCTTTTCATACACTAGGATGTAGCAATATTTTCTGAAATAACATTGTAAACATTCACCTTAACACGGGGAGGCGTTACTCCCAGATATGAGCTATATGGTTGTATGGTAGTCAAAGGGTTTGAATTTTTAGCTGTTTTGGTCTGAAAGTTGTTAGCCTGAAAGCAGACTCTGTGTGGCAAGAAAGAAGAACAGCCTGCCCTCTGATTGGTTGAGATTAATACATTGGCATGATGACATTATCCAACTGTGATCGGTTTCTGTTAAATGACGGCCCAAAGAGATGAAGTTTAGTGCTGTTTGTGTCAAAATTTCCGAATATTTTAATTTTATTTGGATTTATTTGAAGGTCAAGCAATGCAGTGAGGTTGTCTTACCCACAGGACTTGGGAAAAGTCTAACTTTGTAACTTTGTTTTTACAATGTTTACATCCATATCCTCCTGGTGCACGTTGATTGACTGATTTTTCACAACTCGCTTCACATCGCTTCAGCGGGGTTTCTGGGAAGCGTCATTTACAATTCTAAGCAATGCAGGCAGGCTATTCTTCCTCTTTCCTTTGTTTTCTTGCCTCGCAAAGAGCCTACACACAGGCTAGAAAGTTGGTCAGATTTTGCCATGCTGCTTTACTACTAATGACAATTGATTAAAGGTTGCAATTGTGGCATTCCTTTATGGAAAAACCGCTGCTTGTCAGAGGAAATTTCAATACAGGATAGCAAAAAGTTATGGCATTCATTAGATAAAGATTTAAAACTGCAAAGGTTCAGTAAACTTTCTTAATTCTTAAAATCAAAGATGCTTGACAAATAGTGATAAACTTTTTAATTCATTGTATTGTTATTGTATTTTTATTGTATTTGTTTTATTCACCATTTTTGTTAGTGGGCAATAAAGTTTCATTCTTTTCTTTTTGTATCGTGAAAAAAAAACCAGAAATACGCTTACCATGTAAGGGTTTACATGTTTCTATTAATGAAAATCTTTTACCAATTGGAGCTGTGCATGTGACACTACACACTGCCATTTGCAAACTGGGTTAATGTAAACTAACAGGTATAAAAATAAGGTATTTTTGTCTCAGCAGTATTTGAAGAAACCGATGGCACTTTCCCTCCCCACTAAAGGTGCCAGTGAGTAATCCCTGTGCAATAGCCTTAATTTATATATTTTTCTTCAGTTTCAGATCTGCCTGGGCAAATGTTCGTGAATCTTCAGCAAATTCAACATGATGTAAGCAAGGTCAGCAGTAATACTGACCTATTGGCAGAGTTGGAGAAAATTGCCTCAGACAAAGGCTTTGTGATTTCTGACAATGATGGATCAGGAAACTGCATGTTTTATGCGTTGTCCGAACAGCTGAACGTTGTGAAAGGAATCAAGACCTCACATTCAGAATTAAGACAATCCATAGTGCAGTACCTCAGAAAAAAACCAAAACTGGTAAGTTTAGTATTTTTTTGTCATGCATATTCTGGTTAAAATAATCTTCACATGTGGCTTGGTTTATGTGTTCCACATGATCAGACTCCAGCAATTAGACTTGGAATCAGATAAGATGGCAGAAGACTTTGTCTTGCCATATACTGTGATTGTGTGGTTACAGAAAATATCCATTCCTCCTCCAAGGATGGTTATTTGGTTTGTACCCCCCTCCCCCCCTGGAATTTCCAATTTAACTTCATACATTCTCTTTAAAAGTTCGGCTATTGAGATACCCCAACCCCTCCGAATTTTTGACGACGTTCTTCGGTGTTGGCATGGATATTTTCTGGATCTGCAGATAAACAGGGCTTGGAAAAAGTGCTATCCAGTCATCCAGGACAAGTAGATTCTCCTTCTGGGCAAGTAAAGTTTACTGTCGCGTGCCTGTTAGGCAATTAAAACAGCAAACGAAGACTACCAGGGCAACAAATTTTTAAAGTATTTGTCGCAAAGGAAAGCTGGAATTCATGTGGTTTTTTTTTCAAGCGCTGATTAGTTGTCTTTAAATTGCTGTTAATTACACACGTAAATTTGGAAAGGGACATCACCTTTGAACTGTGCTAAGTTCCAGAAAATATCCATACCCCTCCCCCCACAGAAAGTTTTTTCATTTTAACCCCTCATCTCCTCGAAATTTCTATTCTAAGATTTAAATGCTTGATTTCTTTCATCAAAATTAATTTAAGATACAGCTAAATTGTACTCTTGATCATGTCACAAAAACCATTATCGTAAAGATATGGTTTTTAGACTGGCTTACTAAATGTGAACATAAACTTATGGAAAACACAGCTGAAGGAATATGATTAATTTGTCTTATCAGTACTTTACCTTTTCTTCCATAATTTGTGCCATTTAACGTGTGATATAATTTAAACCCCCATCTGTCATCATTGACCTTGGCTGATAGGAATGTTAATAAAGAGACAATCAATGTTGTCCGCAACTAAAATTACTGGATGAGCAGCTAAGCCTTCAGAAGGTTGAGCAAATTAAGGGAACTAAAAATTATGCAAAACATGAATATACTTTTCATTGATCCTTGTTCAAATTTGTGGAATAAAGTGTGCTCCCTCAGCAAAGGTACTTGTTTTTATTTTTTCTGGTGACCTCAGGTAAACTTAAGTCATCGAAGCATGGGTATGAGTACGGAGCACTCGGCCACAGATCTGGAGATCAATTTTTGCAGTCAGCCATTCTGCACTGTTTCCGCTTCGTGTCCAACAGGCCATCATTCTTATGGGGAAAAATTGCAGGGAACTCACAGCAAAAACACAAACGTTGAAAACACATTTAAGCTCAAATGAATGGAGAAGTGATTTTATTTCTATTCATTTCATTTCTATTTATTTTACGTATTAACTATTACTTGGTTTGTTGCGAACTGTTTGCCACCCTCTTGAAAAACAGTTAAACCTGAGCCCTTTCCTACCCTCGGAAATCTTAGTCTCGGACCCCACCTCCTCACCCTTCCCCTTGAAATTCAAGCTTCGAGAAGATCTGTCCATCAGTAATGTTGACATTGCAGAATCACTATTCATTGAAGTGACAAGACCTCGGGAAAAAATATAGTTGTTGGTACTGTGTACAGTCCTCCCAATCAAAGAGTTGACGATTTCGTGTCATCTAACAATGAATTATTAGATAAAATCTCTAGAGAGAAAAAAATATGCTTCCTCATGGGGGATTTTGATGTTAATTCAATGAACTACCAACATCATCAGTTTACAGGCCAATTTCTAGATGGAATGTACTCTAATATGTTTTTTCCTTTGATTACTCGTCCCTCGCGAATTACCTCTCACACCGCTACGTTAATTGATAATATTTTTGTGAATAATTTTTTCGAGCGTTCGAGAAGCGGCTTAATATTTACAGAAATTTCAGATCATTTACCCGTCTTTTCAATCCATTCGGATACTACGCTAGTAAATCGATATAGATCAGATCCCGTTTTTATTAGAGACAAGAACCCAGATAGCATTCCTTTATTTTGTTGAAAAATTACAAAGTGTTAACAACCGCTTTCTTGAATTGTATTCAGGGATATACAATGACTGTTTCCCTCTCAAGAGGGTAACCCGCAAGCAAAGGCGCTTTAAAAAACCGTGGTTAACGAAAGCCCTTCTTAAATCAATCAAAATATGTCCGTGTTCCATCCATGGTCAATGCTTCGCTTTATAAAACATATAAAAAACAAACTGAATCACACCTTGCGTTTGGCTAAGCGTTCGTATTACTAGAAGAAATTGCAAGATGTTAAATCAAATACCCATGCCACTTGGAAAATTCGAAATGAAGCCTTAAATAGAAAAAAGTCAAAACCTCAAGTAATTACACTGTTTAGATCCGATAATCTAGAAATCTCTGATCCAATAGAAGTCGCTAATAGGTTTTCCAGTTACTTCTCCAGTATAGAGTGCGTGCATTGTCACGCAATAAGAAATAAAATAAAAAATCATGCAGTGGATTAAGTCAAGAAATTGTAATATTGTAGACGATTAATAAAGAAGACAGTTCTCCAAGTTTGAGGTGTGTGTGTTGTCCCAAAGTTGAGATATTCGTCGAAATGTTTCGCGCAAAATTGTAGAGCTTAGCATGGGTTATAACTTAGTGTTACGGATCACGAATATATGCTAATTTAATATATGCTAATCAATGCATGCCCAAGTAATATATGCGTTTTCCATGGGTTTCATAGTTTCAAAGGTTTCATGGTTTCATAGTTTCACGGTTTCACAGGTGTCATGGTTTCATGGTTTCATGGTTTCAGGGGTTTCATGGTTTCATGGTTTCATAGGTTTAGTAGTTTAATAGGTTTCATGGTTTCATAGTTTTCATGGTTTCACAGGTGTCATAGGTTTCATAGGTTTCATGGTTTCATAGGTTTCATGGTTTCATTGGTTTCACGATTTCATGGGTTTCATGGTTTCATTGGTTTCATGGTTTCATAGGTTTCATGGTTTCAGGGGTTTCATGGTTTCAGGGGTTTCATGGTTTCATTGGTTTCATGGTTTCATTGGTTTCATGGTTTCAGGGGTTTCATGGTTTCATGGGTTTCATGGTTTCATAGGTTTCATGGTTTCAGGGGTTTCATAGTTTCATTGGTTTCATGGTTTCATTGGTTTCATGGTTTCATAGGTTTCATGGGTTTCATGGTTTCATGGTTTCAGGGGTTTCATGGTTTCATGGGTTTCATGGTTTCATGGGTTTCATGGTTTCATTGGTTTCATGGTTTCATGGGTTTCATGGTTTCATGGGTTTCATGGTTTCATTGGTTTCATGGTTTCATAGGTTTCATGGTTTCAGGGGTTTCATGGTTTCATTGGTTTCATGGTTTCATAGGTTTCATGGTTTCATGGTTTCATGGGTTTCATGGTTTCATTGGTTTCATGGTTTCATAGGTTTCATGGTTTCAGGGGTTTCATGGTTTCATTGGTTTCATGGTTTCATAGGTTTCATGGTTTCATGGTTTCATTGGTTTCATGGTTTCATTGGTTTCATGGTTTCATGGGTTTCATGGTTTCATTGATTTCATGGTTTCATGGTTTCATGGTTTCATGGGTTCATGGTTTCATGGGTTTCATGGTTTCATTGGTTTCATGGTTTCATAGGTTTCATGATTTCAGGGGTTTCATGGTTTCATTGGTTTCATGGTTTCATAGGTTTCATGGTTTCATGGTTTCATGGGTTTCATGGTTTCATTGGTTTCATGGTTTCATAGGTTTCATGGTTTCAGGGGTTTCATGGTTTCATTGGTTTCATGGTTTCATGGGTTTCATGGTTTCATAGGTTTCATGGTTTCATGGGTTTCATGGTTTCATAGGTTTCATGGTTTCATGGTTTCATGGTTTCATGGTTTCATAGGTTTCATGGTTTCATGGGTTTCATGGTTTCATAGGTTTCATGGTTTCATGGGTTTCATGGTTTCATAGGTTTCATGGTTTCATGGGTTTCATGGTTTCATAGGTTTCACGGTTTCAGGGGTTTCATGGTTTCATTGGTTTCATAGGTTTCATGGTTTCATGGTTTCAGGGGTTTCATGGTTTCATTGGTTTCATGGTTTCATAGGTTTCATGGTTTCAGGGGTTTCACTGGTTTCATTGGTTTCATGGTCCCATGGTTTCGTGGTTTCATGGTTTCATGGTTTCATGGTGTCAGGGGTTTCACGGTTTCAGAGGTTTCAGAGGTTTCAGTGGTTTCACGGTTCAGGTTTCACTGGTTCCATGGTTTCATGGTTTCATGGTTTCATGGTTTCATAGTTTCATGGTTTCATGGTTTCATTGGTTCCATAGGTTTCATGGTTTCATAGGTTTCGTGGCTTGATAGGTTTGTTGGTTTCGATGTTTCAAAGGTTTCATAGTTTCAAAGTTTTAATGGTTTCAGGGGTTTTATGGTTTCATAGGTTTCAGGGTTTCATAGGTTTTGTAGGTTTCATAGGCTACATCGTTTCATAGGTTTTATCGTTTTATGGTTTCATGGTTTCAAAGGTTTTGTGGTTTCATAGGTTTCATCGTTTCATCATTTCATGGTTTCCAAGGTTTCGCTGTTTCATAGGTCTCCTGGTTTAACAGGTTTAACAGGTTTCATGGTTTCATAGCTTTCATGGATTTATGATCTCAAAGGTTGCGCGCTTCTAGGCATCACTGCGAATTTTTTGGGGGAAGGCATTACCACCGTTTCCGTTGATACGCGACTTTCGAAAACAAAACACCCGCGGAAAAGGTTTCCAAAATTTCCGTCAGTCGGCTTGCGTGTTACCGACAGATCGGATCGAAATCCACCAATCACAGCCATTAGCGTGACCTTCAGACCTTCTTTACTTCATGCTAGCGAGCTGTTATTGGTGGATTTCGATGCGATCTGTCGATAACATGTATGA
Source organism: Platygyra sinensis (assembly GCA_019787425.1). Classification (NCBI taxonomy): domain Eukaryota; kingdom Metazoa; phylum Cnidaria; class Anthozoa; order Scleractinia; family Merulinidae; genus Platygyra; species Platygyra sinensis. The sequence goes on along the minus strand of JAHPZR010038580.1, from coordinate 4,296 downwards.
TTGACGGAAATTTTGGAAACGTTTCCGCTGGTGTTTTGTTTTCGAAGGTCGCGTTTAAAAGAAAACTGTAGTAAGTCCCCCTTCCCCCCTCCGCCCCGTTAAGGAGGGACATGACCTAAACACACACCAGTTTTTAAACTTTTTTTCGTGGCTAAGATTTAATTTCAAACCATGGCAAAGTAACATTTTTAGAAAGGTTTAAGACCCAAAAATTACTTAAAAATACTTTTGTGCCCTAGATAAAAAGTTGTGACAGGCCTACACGACTCCCGCTGTTCGCAAGTGCGGATTCTTTGCCTCTAGAGTTTAGATCTAACGAGTATGTCCTTGAGCGATTTACCCCTTTTGTACGAGATGATGGGAGGATCTCTGTATATTTCACTCAGTGAGCGGTGATTCTGTATTAAATGCCATTTGCTCATTAAGACATTCTTTAGGTTTGTAACCGCTGGGTGGTATTGTGTGACAAAAGGCAGAATTCTTTTGTGCGCTCTTATCTTTTGTAGGAGTGCCGGCTTTCTCTCTTCGAATTTCACCTCTGAGAGAACTTTGTTAACCAGGTTATCTGGGTAACCTCTCACGTGAAGGCGTGATCTGAATGCTCTGATATTATCCTCAGAAGAATTTTTTGAGGAGTTAGTTCGAAGAAGTCTAAGTGCTTCGCCTTTGATGAAACCCTTTCTGACCCCTGGTGGGTGGCAGGAAGAGAAATGTGTATACTGAAATGTTTCTGTCGGCTTGTAGTGAGTTCGCACGTCAAGGATAGATGTTGCTCGAAATCTATCCCCTTTGTAAACACAAGTATCCAAGAAAATGGTTTCTTTGTCTGATATTTCAGCCGTAAATTTGATGGTAGCCTGTTCAATAAACCCCTCTATTTCCTCAATGCTTATGTTCCACAAAGAGAACACATCATCGATACATCTTTTCCACACAAGTGGCTTTTTTCTGCTCGCATTAAGAATTTCTCTCTCAACCGCCGCCATAAATAGGTTGGCAAAAGAGACCGCCATTTTAGTTCCCATAGCGGTTCCATGTATCTGGAGGTAGTTTCTTCCATTGAACTGGAAAGAGTTCTCTTTAATTGCCACATCATGGAAATGATATTGCCTAAAAACTTGAATCGGTGAACAGTCAAGGTTGTTCAGACGGTTTTTCCAATATTCTGTAATTTGTCATTTTTCTAAATATATTAGATTAACTAGGACAGATGTTAACAAAAATAAAGTATTTTATACGAAATGTATGTGGTTACAACCCCGCCAAATTAAAAAAAAAAAAATCACCGAAAATTTACTGTCAGTTTTGCTTTTTGTGCTCATGTTGACGTCGTAAACATAAAAAACACTGATGTTTTCCTTTGAGCGCGCTCAGATTACTTGAGCTTTCGTCATCAGCGCGCGTGTAATGGTAAAACTATAGGAAGCCACCTTAAACGCTTGTATGGAAACATATTTCTTCTTAACGTCGGGTATTGCGTTCTGACGTTTCCCGTTAAAGGACAAAAATATATCTCAAAGAAAACTTGATTAAGTTGAAAGATTTACTCGCCCTCAAAGGAAAAAAAACTATTCACCCTCACGTGATTACATTGTAATTTTTGTGAAGAATAAACGCGATGCCTGGTCTATCTAATATCTTCAAATAATTATTAAAGATATTTGCCGTTCAACATGTTCATGTCACTGTACTCACAGTTATTTCGTAAACTCGAATGTGTTGTAATCATTAAAACACTTCATATACTTAAATTTTGTTGTTTGCAGTAGTCAATAGTCACCTCTCGGTGGGGAGCAGGGATTACTTAGAGTCCAAATGTTTAATTTACATGAAAGCGATCGGCTCGGAATTATCGTTTACTCAAATGAGATAAAGGAGTTGTGCCACTTTAACGTCTTCAGTCGCATCATTTGGCATTGTCGCTTTTATGCTTCCGAGAAAGCGCAAATCTGGACACCTCGGAGTAAAATGCTGATCATGAAACTAGCACAATTTAAAGTTTAGATGTTACCGTTTGCTTTCAGATAAACGTGGCTTGCGTGTTGTGTACACTGTACAAAAGCCAGACAGTGTTGGTGATTTCATGCAAAGTGAGACTTACAACTCTTGTATAATGTTTACTGCTATGATTTCATGATATCAATATCTGGCGGGGAAAAAAATCGAAGAAGAATAAACATAGTAGACCGATACAATCGGTTACAAGGGATGGAGTTTCCGTATTGTAAATTCTCAGCCCGGTTTACCGTCATTGTACCGACCGACCTGGCTTGGCAAGCTATTTTCCATGAAAAGCAACGAAATTATCTCAGGTAGGCCGGCAAACCAAACAGCGCTACTCCGGCAATAGCGTTATCCTCTATCGTTTGGGTGCGTCAGCCGGGAATACACACTGCTGGCCTTTTATTATTTCAACAGGTCCTTGTCTAAATTATAGAAAAAGAAAACCTTGCATAGCAAACAAAGAAAACTACTATCCAAACAGGTGTTTTTTTGGGAGACGCGCGAAAAAGTTGTTGCTCTCGAGAAAAGTATTTGAATTAAAGGGCCCTAGTCAGCCACACCTTTGTTTTTGTTTACATACTAGAATTTGGCTATTATATTTTATTCGAAGCCTGTCGAAACGAAGAGAAATCACTGTACTACTCAAGATAATTTAACATACCTTCAGGAACACAGCCTAAAGTAAAACAATAAGGATTCGCGTCACCATGCTATATCAATAATTTCGATGGCATCGAAAACGGCGAAGGCTGACTAGGGCCCTTTAAGACCGCATAGTCTATAACTGTCGCCAAATAGGTAAGCGAACGTGATTACATTCCTTTACGTTTCGGAGCCAAGCCAGAAATCACATTGAGATGGCGAGCCGTTCTGTAAATAAAATTAGAAGGTTTATTACCCGTGGGAAAAGCATTGACGATACCTTTATCAAGTTGCAGTCCTCATCAAGTTGCACTAACAACATGAAACTTTCAGACGTTGGAAAAAAAAGAAAGGAAAAAGAAACAATGAACCCTATAAAGCCATGAAATGAAACCACGAAGCCTTGGCGAAACCACGAAACCATGAAACAATGAAACCCAAGAAACCATGAACATTTGAAACCGTGAAACCGTGAAACCTATGAAACCATGAAACCCATGAAACCCATGAAACCCATGAAACCCATGAAACCATGAAACCATGAAACCATGAAACCATGAAACCATGAAACCATGAAACCATGAAACCATGAAACCATGAAACCATGAAACCATGAAACCATGAAACCATGAAACCATGAAACCATGAAACCATGAAACCATGAAACCATGAAACCATGAAACCATGAAACCATGAAACCATGAAACCATGAAACCATGAAACCAATGACACCATGAAACCATGAAACCATGAAACCATGAAACCATGAAACCATGAAACCATGAAACCATGAAACCATGAAACCATGAAACCATGAAACCATGAAACCATGAAACCATGAAACCATGAAACCATTGAAACTTAAGAAACCATTGAAATCTCTGAAACCGTGAAACCCCTGAAACCATTGAAACCTCTGAAACCGTGAAACCCCTGAAACCATGAAACCTATGAAACCATGAAACCATGAAACCATGAAACCATGAAACCATGAAACCATGAAACCATGAAACCATGAAACCATGAAACCATGAAACCATGAAACCATTGAAACCTAAGAAACCATTGAAACCTATGAAACCGTGAAACCCCTGAAACCATGAAACCTATGAAACCATGAAACCCATGAAACCATGAAACCATTGAAACCTAAGAAACCATTGAAACCTCTGAAACCGTGAAACCCCTGAAACCATGAAACCTATGAAACCATGAAACCCATGAAACCATGAAACCAATGAAACCGTGAAACCCCTGAAACCATGAAACCTATGAAACCATGAATGAAACCTATGAAACCATGAAACCCATGAAACCATGAAACCTCTGAAACCATGAAACCCATGAAACCCATGAAACCCATGAAACCATGAAACCAATGAAACCATGAAACCTATGAAACCCATGAAACCATGAAACCTATGAAACCCATGAAACCATGAAACCATGAAACCGTGAAACCATGAAACCATGAAAACTATGAAACCATGAAACCCCTGAAACCGTGAAGCCATGAAACCATGACTCCTGTGAAACCGTGAAACTATGAAACCATGAAACCTTTGAAACTATGAAACCCATGGAAAACGCATATATTACTTGGGCATGCATTGATTAGCATATATTAAATTAGCATATATTCGTGATCCG